>DWON01010631.1:0-10657 GCA_018251015.1 Phocides pigmalion okeechobee
TAAGTGGTCACTGCAGCCCATGGACAACCACGTCCAATCTCAAATGGAACTGAAGTTCTACTTAAGGATGGACGTGGATGCGTTCCTAATCTTAAGGACTAAGACGGTCGCCTTCAATAATGTGTATCCGGCAACACCTCCTCCCCACCCACACCTACCCAACCGAAACACAACACATGAAGAACATGTTGCTTTACGACGGGTTATGAGGGTGGCGTTGGTGGTACCGCCCCGGGCGAGCACTAACTGCTCTCCCACCTTCCCTATTATTTTATATATATTCCAATAAGTAGTATAACTATAGTTTGACCAGTGATGTACAAAGGTCACCCTCATATGATGTCGTGAAGCAACTTTTATTTCAATTGAAACTGTGCAGTCAGATTCTGTGATCAAGTTGCTTTTGCTTTTCAACATTGACTTTCTATTTTACTCCCAAGCCTGATTAACGTCTGTCCCGATTTTAGTTCCTCTTAGCCTCTCACAAGCCTCCATTTATTCTGTTCGTCGTGAGACCATTCCATTTTTTCTTAATTCAATACAAAATGTCTACAATTTTTATTCCACGGTATAACACCTGAGTTCATGTTACGTATCCAATACTTGTTTAATAATTAAAGGACCATATTATGTTTAAACTAAAGAAAAGGATTCCTCAGGCTTTCACTTTTCAAGCTGTCTGAGTTTGGAAAACATTGAAATTTTCATATTATATTCCGCTTTGAAGTGGATTAAATATTATGTTAACGAAATTTGTCAACTTACCAGTTTCCTTAGAAAACTGTTTTAAGAGTATAGTATACGTAAATTTTAACTTTTCCACTCCCTTTTCCTTACGAGGAGATGAATTTCAATACCCAGTAACTTATTTTATGACTGGAATAAATAGATACTTATTATTCATGTAACTTCAGTTTGATTAAAATTGTCTTTTTGAATTTATGTAAATGGAAATATTCCAGTTATTATGGTTTCATGAACACAAAGGAATACTAAATCTCAGACTTAAAATATTTTTTATATAGATGCTCTCGTGTCTCATACTTCCAAAAATATATATTTTTACATCGCTATAAAAATTACATTTTAAAGTAGTCTTTGACGGCGACTTAGTCCTCAAAAAAGTCGATGTTATGAAATTCCATTCTGAAGCACCTTTTTACCCCCTTAGGGGTGTAATGTTTAGGGGTGTAATGTTTAGGGGTGCTTTTCTTAACGCTCATTTACGTTATATCAAAGGATCAAATATAAATTGACTCAGAAAACAGTTTCTATTACTATTTGGTAGTGTATACTTTCTGTTTTGTCTCATTTAATATAAAGATAAAATACCATTCCTCAGATCGTTTGAAACAGAGAATGAAATTTTGTACAAAAGTAAAGATTAAATAACATTAAATTTTTAAGTAGCTTTTTATGTTTGTAAATATAAGCATAACTGTTATAAATTTGTTGAAAGTAATTTCATAATATTAGGGATTTCTGTCGCAATTAAAGTAATTTTAATAATTCATGAAATAGAAATCATCTCTACTGATACAAAACAAGAGATATAATATAATTAAAAAAGATTTTTTCACGTAAAATTGTTTCAAATTAACGTTTTCCTTGGAATCGTTGTTAGAAGTTTCGGAGCTAACTGCCATTATCAATTTCAATAGCCGGGTCAGCTTCCGATAGAGGAAGTTCCTGTTTGAGGTCAGTCTCAAGCCGCAGTCTCTCGCCGTCGTGTAATTATTCTCTGTAAACGAAATTGGGAAGTTTCCGTTATACTGACGCACAGACGTATTATAATATGTATATGAATAGGAATTCATTGATATGTGCGCGCGATGTTTATGATAGGTTCATATTGCCATATATCTATAAAGGTTGCTTTAAATAACACCCTTAAATAAACTTTTTATTATACGAGAAGAATAGCAAAGTCGAGGACTACCTATATTTCTACGGGCGGCAGTGACAACTTGATATCAGGTGAGCTATAAACTCATTTGTTACTTGTATTACATAAACAAAGTATCGGAAATTTAAAGTCGTTATTCTTCTAAACAGCAGGTGGGTGACAATGATTTATCTATAATTTAAACTAAGTGGTATTTTGTTCCACAATATGTAAGGCTTATGTTAAGCCTTAGGAGTAGCAATTTATCTAAAACCGACTTTAGTTTTTTTTAAGTGAGAAAAATAGCAAACGAGCATGCAAACCACCTGATTTTAAGTAGTCGCAGCCCATAGATATCCACTAAAAACTACAAACACGACTGAAACCCTATCTGAGGTCGAACGTAGATGCGTTGCTACTCCTGAGGATTAAGATGGTCTCCTCGCTTCAAAGTGTAGACTGCAATCGTAACTTTCCAACTGAAACATAAGTAATGCTTTACGGCGGATTATCAGAGCGGTGATACCTCCCCGGTCGAACTATAGTTTTCCCACCTTTCGTGTAGCCTAAGATTTAGATCTTACGAGCGGGTTCCGGGGCTCGAAACCTTAACATTTCCTTTTGATTTTTTAGCGTCTTCCATGAAATCGTTGTTAGAAGTCTCAAAGCTAAATAGAATTATTAATCTCAATATCTGGGTCAGATTTCGATAAAGTTCCTGTTTAACGTTATTTTCTAGCCACAGTCTCTTGGTATCGTGCTGTTATTCTCTCTAAACGAGATGAGGAAGTTTCCGTTCTACTGAAGTACATACGTATTATAATATGTACGAATTCATTCGTATGTGCCCGCGGCGTTGTACCACTATGCATGCTGACATAGAATAGTAACTTGAACGGTTTACTATAAAATAGGTTTCTTAAACTAACACCCTTAAGCAAGAATATCTTAGTAGTTAAGATTTGGATGTCGCACACGCAAGTCCCGGGTTCGAATCCTTGACAAGCCCCTCTGATTTTTCGGAGTCAGAAAATAATGATCACTTATTTTAACGGTGATGGAAAACGTTGATAAAAAACCTGTGTACCTGAGAGTTCTCCTTAAATTCGTCAAAGTCTCACACTCCGTACTTATCCAGCAAGGAGGACTATGGTATAATCCTTCTTACTGTCTAGGGAGATCCGTGATCATCAGTGGGACTGTTGATGACATGAGATAGTGAGTTGATGTAACGTTTAATCAAAGGGAATAAATTCATTCAAAATGGGTTACTACAATTCATAGAAAAATTTAATATGTGCCCTGTTCGACGGAATAGTATCTAAGAAAGCGATAAGCGAAGTAGAGCCATTTATCTCTAGACCCTAAACTTCCCAAAAAATCTAATAACGACGGCCAAGATTATCGATTTAATAAAAGGTGTAGAGGGTTGGACTGGCCTAGAAGTTAGGTCATTTTTCAAAAGTCAAATACTCCCAAACCTAGAGGCTGTTCGTCAGTTTTAGATAAAATAATTAAACGTATACACAGTTAGTTCACAAATCAACTGTGCAGTTCTCGTTTTATCTCTTCTTTTAGTAGATTTCTTATACGAGGGGTACAATTACTAAATACAATGAAACTTTAAAAATAAATACCCTTCAATGTAGGTACCCAGTAATTATTACTAAATATATTAAAATGAAATGAGTTGTATGGCCGTTTCCTATTAAAACAGAAATTCATTCGGTAACATTAATATTATAATCATCCTTTACCGATATGTAATTACATACTCATTCTTTGCACAGGTTTTTAACAGATGAATGGCAATAAGATCCTGTGAGAGATCTGTTCTTTTTTTTCAGATATGAAATAAGATTTCATATTTCAAAAGGAGTCTTAAAAAAGTATGAGATTACAATTTTTATCACTTACAATTTTTGTCAGAAATTTTGGGTTATTTTTATTGGACTATTATTATAAGTCATATGCACCTATCATTATTATAATTTATACTTATTGTTATCAGTAGCATAAAGCATTATTAACATTTGAAATTCAAATTGCCAAAATAATTTTAATGAGTTGTTAATTATTAAAAATAACGATTTTCCTAGTTGCAATTCGTAATTTTTCCATTGATTATGATGATAAAATGGACCAGTTAAGTGCAGAGAATATTTTTCGCACACTCCGCGTAATAGGCTAAGTTCGGCAAAGATGGCTGCCAGTTGTGCTCGAAATGACATTTGAAGCACGAATTTCATTTCCGTTTGTCGATAGTTCCGTTAATAGAATGTCGTTTTAATCTACTGTTAAATTAAATTTTCTTTCTTACTTTTACTCTTCAATGTTACAATTACATTATGTAAAATATTTCAGTAATTTATAATAATATTAATAAACCGTTATGATATTAATTGTAACCACACAAATAATTAAATATGTAATAAATGTTTTTCACACTGCGCTTGAGAAGTGGAAAAGTTTATTGAAAATATATATTGTAATCGATTTACTTGCAGTATACCTGATGGTAAATGGTCATTGATGCCCATAGTTGTATATGTAGTTGTGTAGTTGTATAACTATCCTCAAATAGTAAGTTTCGAAACAAAGTAAATTTGTTTTCTGTGCAATAGAAGAAGAAAAGCTTTGCAGTCCACGAATATTTAGTGGTCACTGCCGCCTTTAATACTTCTCGTAGAATAGGCTTCCAACCCGAAGCTGCACGTGTTTTTACCCATAAGAACTATTATAGAATGTCTAACAAAAATAAACCTGCCTTACTACATGCACGGACTACCTTTTTGCTTAGTTTAGGCTTTTATTATACTTAGTTTGAAGTTTTTTATAATTGTAATTAAAATGTTACTACACCCTTTACAACACAGGTGCTACGCTGGTGTTATAAGGAACTCGCGCTGCGGTGGTACTGGGCTGTGGAGCCAAGAACATTAAATAATTCATGGAGTGATTATCATCATAATCATTATCATTTTCATCATTATTAGCACCACCACCATCATTATTATCGTCATGAACGTCATCATCATCATCAACGCTGTGCTACTAATGTACTACTGCTAGACATGGATCTACTCTCAGATTCCGTTTTAAGTAATAATTTAACACGCTTGTCAAGTGCAGATAGGTAGATTACATACGCCTTTGAGAACTTTACGTAGAACTCTTAAGTTTGAAGGTTTAGTCACGATGTCTCCTTTTACTATTAAGTTAACATATGATAATTGAAAACGTATAAAAATGAAAAATAACTGATGTGCACGGTAGAGCGAACCTCTATGTGAGAGCCTACTACTAATGTCTAGTTTGTCTGAAATCAAAAACTATTATTTTTCATAATTCATTTTGAACTGAATGGTCCATTTTGTATAAAAAAATCTACTTTTACACTCATCAAAGTCAAATATCTCATTCCCCGGCTTTTAATGTTCAAAGTAATTAATGATCTCCTTTACTTAAAATAAGTCTTTCTTAAAGTGAGAGGATAAAAATAACTTCTGTAACGTAAATTAGATTTAAATTTTATTAGGATTGCCAAATGATCAAAAGAAAACGAAATTGCAATACGAGATTGCTTTGTTTTTACAACAAGATATTTATTTCACAAATGAATAAATTTATTTTATATTGGGTATATTGATTTATTAAAAACTTTTTCATACTGTATCTATTGTACATTTTAGTTGATATTTTGTCGATTTTATCATGGAATAATCGTACCTATTAACGTTACATGATTACAGCTATCCATCAACATTAATATAATGTTTTACTACTGCTGAAAACTGTGGTCTGCCACAATATGGTACTCTTATCAAACTTAGCTCTTTAACATACATATGTACGACTATGGCGATGTTTCCAATCAAATTATGGAATAGCAAAATACATCGTAAAATTTCGAAATGTAATGTAAAGACAAGCAGTAAATGTAAAGTACTCATGACATCCTATAAAATAGGTCCTTTTGGTAATTAACCCTACTGGATATGAGTGGAATTTCCAACGATAATAAATGTAGTTTGAATGATCTGAGTGATTGAGCGAGTACAATACATTTCAACACTTCATTAACTATTTCTGTAATGTCTCCCTTTAACTATGATTAATGTTGGTTTGAGAAATGGCTCTATTTCACGATGGCTCTATTAAAGTTAGACCCTTCTCTCCTTTCAGCGAATAGGGCTTAGATCTCAATCAAAAGTTAAGCTACAAACAGTTATCGATTTCTACATACTCGATAAAATTATTGATATTACCCCACTGGATACATTTTACATTCAAACTGATTGATTTATCAGCAATTAACAAACTTATTTTATTATTGTTCTTGTTTTCCATTTGCTATATACATTTATATGAAGGGAAATGATTAGAAATACATCTACACGAACCATCATAAGTTAGTGCGCATGTGTTCAATTTCTTCAAATGTTTCGTAACAGTTGTGTTCGATTTGAAATCATCCTGTTCTTTTTAAATTTTATAGTAAGTGAACATGGACGAAGTAAATGTAACGAAGGCTGCAACGATCGTTTAAAATAATGCATAGTCCGCATGATCTGTCGACTCGTTTGGCAATTAAGGCAGTTACTTATTATTTAAAGATGGTGGAATATTTACAGTTTTACTCTAGAAATACCACCCATCCATTTCTATCGTAAAACCATTCTTGCATTTCGGTGAAGTGGTGTGGTCGCAGGCTCATTTACATATGAGAAACGATTTTAGGCATCGAGAGTAGCAATGAATTTATGATATGCTTCAGTTGGGACTCTTGTATTATAGGACATATACACAAATGAACATTGGCGCTAGATACCACTTAATACCAGATTAATTACTATTCGTAAGTTATGTTTCACAAAAAAAAGTTTAATTCTGAAATTTTAATTCTCAGAATTTTGGGAATTTGCAATTACGTTTCCTTATATTTTACATAAAGGCGTTTAAAAATTCCTTGCCACACGTAGCAAGACCTCGTATTCTGTAATCCACGGGAGTGCTAAAGCCTATCTACAATAAGATAAAGTCAGGTTTTAGAATTCAAGACGCGTTAACCATTTTAAGGCAAACTACACACTGATTTATATGATTTAGAGGTTTTAATATAATTATTGGTATTTGTTTTTTGTAAGAATAAACTGGTAAATTCAATTCTGTTCTATTCATATCTTATCTTAATATATTATAATATAGTTGGTGTGCACGAGCCTGAATACAACGCGAAGGTTTTTGATTTGGTACGACCAATTTTCGACAGATGGCACCACAGTGTTGACTCGAAATGAATATTTGTGTAATGTCTTTTTTTCAAATTTATTTTAGTTGGTGGCGTAGCAGCGTGCGCATGGTACAGTCAGTACAATATAAATATGACAACAGACAAACCAAGAAAGTTTTTTTTTACCTATTATTGTTTTAGGTTCTAGTGCGCTAATAATTGCCCCTTATAATAGATTTAATCATGTATGTTCCATGTATAGACAGCAATCAGTTACAATTTTATTATATACATACATAGATATATATAAATAGATGAGTAACACATTTGTATTTGTGTTTTAAAGGTGGTAGAGCCCTCGCCCGGGGCGGTACCACCGCCACCCGCCGTAAAGCAACATGTTACTCATGTTTTGTGTTTCGGTTGGGAAGGTGTGGTTGCCGGATACACATTATTGGAGACGATCATCTTAGTCCTCAAAAGTAGGAACGCATCCGCGTCCATCCTCAAATAGAACTTCTGTTCTGTTTGAGATTGGACGTGGTTGTCAATGAGCTGCAGTGACCACTTAACATCAGGTGGCCTGCATGCATGTTTCTTACTCTTTCACAATAAAAAAATTAAACAATCAAATATTTATTTATTCTTTATTTGTATCATACAAGATTTATAGGAATAAACGGCGCACTTAATATATAATGTAAAGCATTCTCTGTGTGTCAAACTTAGGACAGTGAGTAATTCATGAAAATAGTTGCCCAGGTTACATAAATGATTACAATGAATTTTATGTAACTAGTTTCATAAATATTATAACTATGTAATCAAAATATACAATTAAATTGTGTCAAAAACACTGGAACTTACGCCCCTATAAATCCCCAGTGTACGTTTTACCTAACAACTTAGCTCTCTCGAAAATCGTCTTATTTCCGCCCTCGGGGAGAAAATCGGTAAATCAGTTCCGCTATGTTCCGTGTCATGTTTCTTACCATGGGTTTATGGGTATGTAGCCGTCTAACTGGAAATAATGGGTAACTTGATATTAGTTCAAAAATCGTTGCCATTGTTACGTTAATGGTGGTGCGAATGATACAAAAATATGTTTGATGTTATGATTTTTCGTAAAGGATTTACACTCTTTGTTTGTAAGAAAATACTTTTTCTATTATACTTAATAATATAAATAATCAATCAAGCAAGCAGTTTACTTCATGATAAATAATTACTATTGCCTATTGATTGCATTCATCTTTAATCATTCCATAAAAAAAATCCTACCAATATCCCATCACAGATATCTACTCAGATATCTAGACACTCCTGAGAACTGACTGTCGCTTCATATAAAACGGGCCTATCGCAACACCTTTCTTTTGTGAACGTAACCTCCCAAACGTAATGAATACTTCATTAAAATGACTATAGGAACAATACTTTTTTGGTCGTACTATACAGGTTCAGTTACCATAAAATATGTGATTAGTAGTACCTAGTCATCGGTAGCAGGTAGTGATATAAACTTGATCTGGTGTGCGGGATTAAAATCTCCAAACAACATTGATTTTTCGAAGTTACGTGCCTACTACAAATAAATAATCATTCGATTCAATTTTAAAGGAACATATAACATAAACTTCTAATCCAGGAACCTAAAAATATGACTTCTAAATGGACAAGAACATATATTATATATGTTGATACATACTAATTTGAGTTAATCATATTATTTCGGGCACAAGGAAAGTGACTGGATGAGTAATAGTTCAAAGGGACCTGGTTCTTTATTAGATTTTGTTAGATTCATGACGAGTTAAAACTATGCAAACACTGATGGTCTCCACTCGGTATGTTTTCACATATTTAGTCGATTTATCTTTGTTTGAGTAACAAAGTTATGGTAATTGTTCTGCTCATCCTATTTTGTTGCGTCCCTTTTTATATACCGCAGCTGGGCACGGATTTCTCACCCAATCGGGGGAAACTCAGAGCATCCTTCACCACCCAATTCCAGTAACCGATATCTTCAATATCAGCATAGTGGTCTACTTATTTGTTAGTTGGCTTCAAACCGCTTGTTGGGCCTCAGACAGTTTCTACTATGTTATAATATCACACAAAATTCCAATGTATAAAAAAGCGCATGAAATTTTATGAATGGTCACCCATCTAGCTCCTGACCGCGCTCTATGTTGCTTAAATTTGTTAATCGTTTATGATCTTGACAAACGACGCTCAATATGGTATGATACTAATATATTTTTTTATCGTTTTTCTTATGTTATTGTTAAGGAACTTGAAGCCCGACTAAATAATATTAAGTACGAGTAATCACTAGTATTCGTGGATATCAGAAGCCATACAGAATAAGAGACATGAATACAACGAATATTTCAGTATCAAAAATCTTCAAATAGTTTTCAATCCACTTCGCTATATGGTGGAATGTCCGATGCAAAATTCGGTCGAGAGCTGCTAGGCTGAGGCAATAAACGTTATTAAGTTTTAAGGCTTTTTTGTGGCTTCCGCAGTATTTTAGCTTAAAACCGTACACCGTTAAATACTCTTACTATCGAAACGGAAATTCCCAGAGAAATATTCGAATATTTTTATTGCCCTATTTGCTTTTATCATGCGCTTGCATACAATAAATAAGTGTCTATAATTACAATAGTTAAACCTACAACAATTTCATATATTCATAATCAAATTCAAGGCTACTATATATAATATAAATTGGGAGAGTAACACCCATTGACTCTAATAAACTCCAAATAGAACTGCAGTCCCAACTAAAATTGGTTTTAGATATATTGATACTCCTAAGACTTAACATAAGCCTTATATGTATATTGTGGAACAAAATGCCACATACTCGTAGTTTAAATTATAGATAAATCATTGTCACCCACCTGCTGTCAAGAAGAATAACGACTTTAAATTTCCGATACTTTGTTTATATAATACAAGTAACAATGAGTATACAGCTCACCTGATGTCAAGTTGTCAGCCGCCCATAAAAATTGAGGCAGTCCTCGACTTACGTCGTTTCGATTTACGTCGCTTCAAGTTCCGTCGAACATTGTTTTGACACTATTCCTCAAACATACATCAATTGTTTCGATTTCCGACGTAGGAGAATTCACTTGTTGCAGTAGAATTGATAGAATTGATATAGAGGATAGAGGTAGAATTGATAGTTTCTTTAACCCAAAAGTTTAATTTATTATTTCTCTTTATAGGTATATTTAGATAATTAAAGTTTTATCATTATTATTAAAATTAATAACATACAAATACCAAAAATAAAGCAATTTCATAAGTAATATATAATTATTTTAAGAACTTACTTTTGATAATGAGGTATGTATATCCTTTGTTATAAATGCTGTTCTCTTTAAATTTTGAGTACGTGTGCACCTAACCCTTGAGTTTTACATGTGAATATCTTAAAGGTGGTAAAGCCGTTAGAGCTCGCCCGGGGCGGCACCACCACCACCCTCATAACCCACCGTAAAGCAACATGTTCTTCATGTATT
>DWON01010632.1:0-10656 GCA_018251015.1 Phocides pigmalion okeechobee
AAATGGCGGATTATGACAGCGGCGGTGGGACCTCCCCCGTCGAACTATAGTTCTCCCACCTTTACCAAACTTGCATACAGCCTTATTTCCAACTGAACTGAATAGTCATTTATCAAACGTACCAGCAAACAATCGAAAAAGTATCCAGAGAATATAAAACAAATTTTAATACCCCTTTTTCTTTTAGTTTCAACAAGTATTAATCAAGATTAAATAGAGTCGAATAATTAGCTTTAAATGGACGACACTGGAATGACTAAGCTTTGGCGATTTTATTCAGGCCCATTAATTTTCGTGTTGAGCTTTTGCAATGGATTTTTTACTTCCCATTTTATTGCATGGTTAATTAAACATAGACCTTAGACATCTTAAAAAGTTAGCGTTGTCCACATGCCAATAAGCCGCAACATTTTTTTATATATTTTTGCTAAACAATGTCTTTATAAGGCTCGATCATTTCTCGCACTGAAAATTGCCATTGCTATTCAATGCAGGAATGCTACCAGCATTCTTTTTCACCATGCCGCATGGCTACGCATTATCTTTAGACTGTTTGGTTTAGGCTTTTATTATAATTTGTCTTAAGGTACTTCATATAAAATTTGTAAATATATTATATGTCTTTATATATATCTTTCTCCGCAACTTTGAAAGTGCTGGAGCGCACTTTACTATGCTATTTCAATGTGTATTGGTAGAGAGTTGGGTATTAAACTGTAGCAACGCATCTCCGCACGAATTCAGATAGGCAGTTTAAGGTTTTATGTTGATGTCCTGTTTAAGGTTGTATGTTGATGTCTCCATACCTCATATCCTCAGCCCATGCATCAGCAATCACTCAATATCGAGTCGCCGAACAGCTCGTTTGCTGCTCTCCTTACAAAAAAAAATATAACGTACTACATATCATTATGTTATATAACGGGTACTCACATGGCTCGTGGTCACGGCGAAACTGATTAATCATTAATCGTGAGGACCCGTTATATGACATAATATATAAATTTCGTAATAATATTTGTTTAAAATCATGCTACATATCAGTTCTTAAACCATCATAATTTACGTAAATGATCAGGTTTACTTACACTTTACAGTTACACTTCGCAGGTATAATTATGAAAAGTTGTGCTATTAAGAATTAAAGTTGAATAAATAAATGAAAAGTCTCATTAGGCACGATTTAAAAAAGAAATATGCTTTAACCATTTTGCTTGAATTTACTCGTATAATAATTCTGGCCAACATTTCATGTAAATAGCAGAGTAACTGAGTTCAGGAGTCAAATTAAAACGGAAACTGTATTTCTATTAAAAAACTAGACCAAGTTAACATATAATATAATAAAACTGTTCAAATTAAGCATAAAGAGCCTTTTTAGAAAAGTGTTCGCTTTCGTTACACATTATTTTTTAGTAAATCGTCTTTGAGAGCATTGCATTCAGATTTAAAATATGGGTTAATTCATCAAGTAATTTAATGCAATAATAAAAAATATTAAGAAGATAAAAATACTAAGGACTGTTCAGTTTTTTTAAAAAATCCATGAGAATAGTATTCAGTGTATATAATTAGGACCTCAATGTACTATGTACCTCTCTCTATTTTAAATAGAAAATAAATAGTCTCTAAATAAATAGAAGTACCAAATGAGCCGATTCGCGTCTGTTATAAATGCCAAACAAGTTTTGGAATTATATGTATATGATGTAGACTATAGAAGTATCTTCCTATTGAAAAAGAATGAACGTTTCGTATAAGCATCTCTACCTCGTCAAAGCTTTCAAAACAGATCAAATGTTACACGTTTAACACGACATTAACGTTGCTATCACATTATTTGTTACGTCCCTGTAAAACAAATTTACACGTTACATTGACATTGCTGACAAGAGGGCTGGTTCATATCTCGCACAGAGCATTGCGATCGCTATTCACAGGAATGCAGATAACATTCTTGTTGCATAGGCATAGTCTTTCTGTTAACCGTGCCAGTTACGTCCTTATTATAAGAGGTTTTGAGGAATTAATTGTTATATTTAATACAATCAATTATGATTATAAAAGACATAATTAAATCCCTCAAGTTTTGTTTATCTTTTTGATAATAAATACAAAAAGAGGCATAAAATATTTGCGCACAAATTTTACTACCAGAGCTTAGTAGATATTACAGTTCCGTGAAAGAAAATTTTATTTGTCCTGAAAGCATTTCAGAGGAGTAATGTGACGTTGAGTCATTTATCGTGTGGAACCTCTAATGGTCAGAGCGATCTTAAGGCTGGCGTATTAGCTATTTGTATCTTTTTATTAACACTTCTTTTACATTTTTTTATGTGAGAAGAGTAGCAAACGAGCATACAAACTACCTGATGTTAAGTAGTTGCAGCTCGTAGACTTCCAAGTACAACCACAAACATGACTGAAATCCTATCTGAGTTCGATACGTTGCTACTCCTGAGGACAAAGATGGTCGCCTCACTTCAAAGTGTAGCCGGCAACCGCACCTCTTGAATCGAAACACAAGTAATGTTTTACGGCGGTTTATGAGGACGGCGGTTGTATCTTCCTGGTCGAACTGTAGTTCTCCCACCTTTACGTTAGTAGTTATTTTTATGTTATTAGTTAAATAATTACTACAGTCCGTGGTTATCCACATACGAAGTCTTTTCGGAGGCTTTACGTAAACATGTTACTATTCTTAAAAAATAAAATGTCCGCTTAACTTTGGTATTTTTAAAGATATGGTAGTAGGTAACGAAAATGCCGCCCAACTGATGGTGAGTGATCACTGCCGTACAATGACGTATGAGCTGTACCCAACTCCATAGAGAAAAAGATTACCACTTCAAGTAGATTCTGTTGTCTTACTTCTCCTGAAGATTAAGTTAATCGCCTTATTTGTATATGTAGGTGGCAATCACACTTCTCCAACCAACACAAGATTGTATTGTATGTATTGTTATCTCTAAAAGTATTCAAATAAATGAATAATTTTCAGACTTGTTTTTTAGTAATTGTTGTACATTATCATTAATAATTTATTTTTTGTTTGTGTTAGATGGTTTTCTCTGAGAAAGAAAATTACATTATTTGACATTGTGTTTTATTCAAAAAGTGTAAGAATCAGTTCATACCCTAGAGTTTTCACTGCTTATAGACCGCAACCATTTAAGTCTTTGAGAATGCCAGTTCATTTATAAATGATTTCTACTATCCTCCTTCAGTTGGACAATTGTACTATATGGGCTTGGTTACAGATATCTGCGGGGGCCAATGACCTCTATGCCCAGTTAACTTGCTATCCATCTCATTAAAAATATTAACTAGTTATGTTTTATCAGAAAGAGGTTTTTATTTTTAAAACCTATAATACCTGTATCAGTTATTTAAAAATAAATAGTGTATTATAGTGGCTCTTTCTAAAATAATGTGATGAAATCATTTTTAAGCATGCTAACATATTGAAAGCAATTTGTTAAACTAACCGACTCAGGATGGTCCGATTTTCTATGAATGATCGGTAGCGGCAATTTTTAATGAGCAATTCAGGGCTATGAAAGATATATTATAGAGCCATTTCCGTTATATTCGACGACTGCGAGAGTTTAGGGCCTAACTATATGTACAAATGGTGATGCATATAACCAATTTACTAAAGGCATTAAGAGCATAAACAAGTTGATTATCTCCAGCTGGTAAAGCTACTTGATACAAAACTGTAAAGTGGTAATAGAGTGTCCAAAATATTAAAACTGTTCAGAGTAAATATAAATGTATTCGCATCGCGTAATACCTGTCTATTCAATAGTTAATATAGTAAGAACTATTAAGTTTTTACAAGAGACTGTATATTAACAGTATGTTATACACCAGATATCTGTCGTAACAAAACAATGGAGGCTTCTTCAAAAGTACTGAATTTGCTGCAAGATAGTAAAATTCTAAAGTTAATACTTGACATGAAAAAGAACCTTTCATCACCTTTTTGCCATAAGATTATAACGTATAGATTCATTTATATATTTTTACTAAGTGCAGCCGAGCAGCTTCATATTATTTTTATTTGATATATTCATAATACTGTTGTGACGTGTTTAAATAATTTTTTAAATTGATAATTTTGCACCGATATCTAACATCAAAACAAGTACTCGTAAGTACAAACACATGTTCTCGATGAGAATCGAACCTGCGACAGCGAGAGACGCCAATCTGATACTGAGGTAATCTTTGCTTGACCGTATCCATCAAATCACTACAGTTTGAAGCGAGGCGACCATCTTACTCCTCAGGAGTAGCGACTTATCTACGTTCGAGGTCAGGTAGGATTTTAGTCGTGTTTGTGGTTGTATGTGGATATCTATAGGCTCCGAGTACTTAACATGAGTGGTTTGCATGCTCGTTTGCTACTCTTCTCACATAAAAAATCAGTACCGTTTTATATGTCGTAAGACGTCAAGATACACTTGTAGCAGTGGTACCTCGTATAGTCATGAAGACTACTATTGCATAACAGCAGAACGATATCAATTACAAGTCAATATGTCACCGATACGCGACGTCAAGTAACAACGTGTCAGTCACGCGAGCGCACTGAACCTCACTCTCGTGATTAATTAACGTTTTAATTGATTCGTTACTCAAAATATTTAATAGGAGCTTTCCATGCCCCACTTGCGGCAAGGAAATGACGTACAACTAATTGGATTTTTAAGCATCATATTAATTTGTTGTACGAACGAGTACCTAATTTGACGAGAAAATTGTTTTATCGTTATGAAGTAATCATAGTGAAATAATAATAATTTTGGGAGAACTATAGTTCGAGCGGGGCGGTACCACCGCTGCCCTCATAATCCGCCCTGTGACTTACGTACGGACTTAAAAGCGAGGCAGCGCTCTGTTATAAGAGTATCAGCGCATGTAGAAGATAGGACTTCAGTCCTATACGATTTTGTTTATGCATGTTTTTAAGTTACAGCGACTATTTAACATCACAGGGCCCGCATGCTCGTTTACCCGCTTACTCTTTTTACAAAAAAGCTGTTGAACTTCTATTAAAAAGCTATTTCAAAATGTCTTATTGATATCATCAACACTTTGCTACATTATTCAATATTCGAGACACGCTGTAATGTCGTCATAACCAACTCTATTTGCAGTTAAAGCAATTTCAACCATTTCTTTTTATTTTCGCAGGCTCACCAAGTGTGTTGTACCTAAGAAAAACCCTTTCTCCGACCGCAGTTTTTCACCTTAACGACAATTGTAAGGTAGATACATGATATTTCTCTTAGTGTGCTCGACCCCTAATAATTTACAAGGTAAATCTCACAGCGCAAAATGCCCTCAATCCGACATCACTCTTTCTTTCTTCAAGACTATGTTAACATATTTTTTATTATACTTTTGTCTTACCTTTTTATGTGAGAAGAATAGCAAACGAGCATGCAACCACCTGATCGTAAGTAGTCGCTGCCCATAGACATCCACGTACAACCAAAAACACGACGAAAATCCTATCTGAGCTCGAACGTACATAGATGCGTTACTACACCTGAGAACTAAGATGGACGCCTCTCTCAAAAGTGACTAAAGTTGACTGCGTGCGCGTTTTCTGTATCTATTGTATCAAATAACTCTTTTCAGATAATACAAGTCGCGAAGTTTGGAGAATTTGTAGTTCATTTGTGGCACCAACTTCTGTATAACTCAATGGGACGCTGCCAATGTTATCCCACTTATGAACACGATTTTTTTTCCATATTTAACAAGATTATGCTGTAAGTCAAGCATAAGTTCTTGTAATATGAATAAAAAAACTCGCAACTTTAGTGATAAAAACTTGACACACATGAGAAGTAGGGCAACTTATTCGCTTTTAATTAATACCAATATTTATACACTAACGAGTTCTCGATATCATAATTTCATTTGGTTGAGTATTAACGAGAAATTTATTAAATCCATACTACGTGCATGTATTATAAATCGTTTAAAGCTGTTCATGATGAAATAATGAAATGTAATGAAGAAACATTAGACTGTAGAACTACAGTTCGACCGGGGTAGTACCACCGCGGCCTCATAATCCACCGTAAGGTATTACTTGTACTACTTATGTTGATTGGAAAGGTGAGGTTCCTGGCTACACTTACAAGCGAAGGGACCACCTCAGCTCTCAGAAATAGCAACGCATGTAAGCACGATGTCATTCTGCATTTCGGTAAAACGATGTGGTTGGCAGTACAATTACCTATAAGTCGACCATCTTAGTCGTTAGTGGCAACGCATCCATAATCGATTTCAGTTAGAAGTCCTCTTCTATATAGAGTTGATTATGTATATGTCATGGTTCTATTGCTATTAAATATTATATTAAAATAAATGAGGTATCCCAATTTGCTTTTCAGGTACTGAACGCATAATAAGATCAATTCGCTCTACGTGTTTTGCAAGGAGGCGACATAGCCTTGAGTCGGCGATTTTCTTTAAAAAAAATAGTAACAGTGCAGATCTGTATCTTTTAACTTTAGAAGGCTTTTTCAGGGAATATTTTGAGTAGTGTGCCTTAGTATTTTAATATTGTAATATACTAAGTGTGCGCTACTACTTCGTCTTCTTTCGTGTCGGCATGACTGGTTGTTAAAGGGTAGAGCAGTTAAGGAGTTAATTGGAGAGGATTAGTACGGGGGGAAGGGAGTTAAAGGATAAGTGGCAGTAAGTCATGCCGTAGTGGAAAGATTGGTCAATCAGCGCAGGTGGACGAAGGCGGATTGTCCAGGGTGCGCCGGGCGGACATGTGACGTCGCGCCACTGGAGGAGGCTCTTTCCACACACCCTTACACTACTACTAAAAACAATTAAGTAATCGTCGACCCCAAGGCCGTGCCGTTTCCTTGTTAAATGCATGTTCTTTGAGGTTTTTGAGGTCATATACCACTTAACAAGTATATGAAGAACTTCTAGGCTTACGGGTTTTAATTGCAATGTTTTCCTTCAGAGTTAAAATAAATCATAATTAAATTATAATTCCCACATTGAAAATAGTCGGAAGTTCCCTTGTGAGAGGCCAAATCTTATCATCATTTTATTATTACTTATCCTTTGTACACACTGAAATTAATTAAAAATCCAGTATAAAATAACTGGCAAGTGATTAACAAAGACGTTAAGATCTGAAGACGTATGTTAGCGTTATTTCGTACTCATCTTGACAGGTCTTCCTTTGTTCCCGGGCTTAGCTTTGGGTACTTCCTCACGCATGACGTGATCTATATATCAAACGTATATATGTATTACCGACGTTATTTAATGTAAATATATACAAGCTATACATAAGCTTGTCAATTATACTGTTAATAATGTTATTATACTTCATATTGCTCATTAATTATGTTTACTTTTAATATAAAGAATATATTCAAAATCCTGTTAGTGACTCTGGTGTCAGGAGCTCTAAAACCTATATTAAAAGTAAACGCATAAACTTAACTTTCATAAATAAAAGCTATAAAATTATACTTTTAAAAGTTAAAAAATAAATAATCATCCTTTTACTTAATTACGGATTTTTTATCTCAAAGAATTTAAACATATTTAATTATCATACAAGCAATTGCCAACGTATCTATACTTTCAAATGAAATTTAAGTGTCTGTGAGCAATATTAACAATAGCATTTTTATGTTAGAAATTTAACAAATAAGCGTACAGCCCACACATAATCGCCACAGCCCATTTACATCCGTCTTATTCAACCTCAAACAAGTATGGAGCCTTGTCTAAGATAATACGCAGTTGCATTGCTAGGACTAAGAAGGTCGCCTCGCTTCTTAGTGTAGCCAGCAACCGCACCAGATTATTTTTGCTACACTAACACTTGATAGCTTTAATTATGCGATCAGTTGGCTCATATATAAGGTCAATTTTAGAAAATGCTAAACTGTTATGCACGTAAATTATGTTCAAAACTAAATGTTATACTAAACACGGGGATTACAATACAAATATTCGTTCCTTATACATTTTATACCTACTTAACGATCCTATATATTAAGTTCAGGTGAAGGATACTCTTTTTAATAAACGCTAGGATAATGCGTAAAGATGTGGTAGTTTGTTATTTTACTTTAGACTTTAGAAGTGTGTTCTCAACACATTTTTTATTTCAACTGCTTTTTATTATATTCAGCGGCAAGTTACCATCAGTTTCTCTATCTCTATATTCTAAGACGATACTCTCCTTTACTTCATATACTTTAATAAAAATAATACAAAAAAAATACGTTTCTAATTGAACTTCTGAAATTCAGTGTTGGTTTATTTCAAATGTTTACGTCGAAACTAAATTACTCTGAACGCTACGTGAGTAAAATGTAGTTCTTACTTTTTAACGTCGCTCCGAGTATCTCAATTAATAACGTCGGCGTGCTCAAGATACTTACGACTCCAGAGTTAATGTGCCATGGATCTTTTCCATCCCGGAACCGCAATAATGGACTCTAGCTACATCATATGCGTGAACACATAGAGGCTTCTTACAGCTTGAGTGCCGAGTGCGTATATTTTATACATATTTCCATGCCTTTCCTTACCTACGAACCTTTATTTTGCATATAAAATATATGTATACTTAAGAGGGCCATAGTACAGTAAATAGAATTTTTAAAAGTTAGTTTCTTTAAAATAAGTTAAATAACACAAACCTTATACGTCAACTTAAGAGCTTCATTTGTTTTCGTTTTTCATATAAGTATGTCGTCGTTGCTTCTCTGACGGGTTTAATCCCTTTATCATCTCATGTAAGAATTTAGGATAGCCGGCATAACATTTAAAAGCAGTACATGATACCATTTAACTAGTTTTTTCTTTATTCGAGCGTAAAGCATAAAACCGGTGGGCAATTAAACATGAACGCACCCTGCCCTCGAATTTATTGCCTAACATTCGTATAATACTCTGATTGGAATCTTCCAGCGTTAAATCTTCTTTTCAATATGAGGTCCACGACAAAATGAGCTCCCATTAAAGTTTAATGTGTGTGATGGTGTCCTTATTTAAGAAATAGATAAATAAAAATTATGTTAAAACTACCAAGACGCGTTTTTGGCATAATTTACTTACAGTGGTATGTTAAACATACATAACTTCTAAATATATATGACTTTTTATAATGCACCGTGTGTCTACGAATTAAAGCAACGTCAGGCGCGGTCGGAATTTGAATTAAATCGCCAGTCGAAAAAATCATGTCTGCTCAAATTAACATCAATCGTTGTTGTTCAAATTGACGAAATAGTTGCAAGACGTAAAGCCTATCGAAGGCGTTTCCGATGGTTTTAAAACATGAGACAGTCGGATTGAAAACGAATGCATGTTTCCATCACTTGGAAGAGTGAGATGAAATAAATTGCATCCTTGGATGAAGTGGAACAAGAATGGTGGGGCATCTTTGAAATCCATATGAATATATCATTAATGTAAACCAAATTGTGCTGAAAAATTGAGCTTACGATAGACATAGATATTAACAAAAATTATTTATATAATACTTTTACTTAGATAATAACTTTGTACACACGTATCCTAAAGGCACACTTTTTGTACAAAAATAATTAAAACATATTTTTATTAATTACTTTGTTGATTTTTTATTATTATGAAAGAGTTAGAAACGGGCATGGAGCCCACCTTATGTTGAGTGGTCATTGCAACCCATGGACAATCACGTCCAATCTCAAATAGAACAGAAGTTCCATTTAAGGACGGACGTGGATGCGTTCCTACTCTTGAGGACTAACATGGTCGCCTCCAATAATGTGTATCCGGCAAACACACCTCCTCAACCGAAACACAATACATGAGGAACATGTTTCTTTACGGCGGGTTATGAGGGTGGCAGCGGTGCAGTTGGTGATAAACATTAACAAAGGAATATTAATGTTAATACAGCATTAAAGGTTAAATCAAATGCTATTTTGAGTTCGAATCGATTCTGCATTGGTTATAAAATACCATATAAGTTTAAATTTTAAGTTAAGAAGAGTTAAACACTTACATAAATTGGTAGTCATATTAATGAATCGAGAAACTAGGTACTTAGTAATACATTCGTATTTAAAAGCAATCGAGCGAAAAAATATAGAGTTTTTATATTCAGCGTATTTTTAAGCTTCATAACAATTATTATCTTCTCAAAGAACAATTGCAGTTCAAGTTGCAGTTGAGCTGTGAAACTTAATATGTTTTTGTTTCGCTATATTTGGTTGAAACATTATAGTTTGATATGAAGTGAAGAAATATATATATCAATATAACCTATTTATTTATAACGAAAAGTAAGAAATGATAGTAATAAGTCTAGTGGAATTCAATTAATTGTTCTGAAGTTAACACCCAAAAAACAATTATCAAAATGAAATAAACAAAATATTTTTCGTTTGACGATGATTCTTATAGACATATCTTATATCTAAATGAAAAAATTATTATTTTTTTTTTAGTTTTAAATTCAAAATCAAAATCAAAATTTTTTTATTCAAAGTAGATTCTTTACAGAATTCTTTTTGAACGACAATAAACTACCACCGACTCGTAAGGTGTTTCGTTTTGGAGAAGAGTCGGCGAAAGAAACTCCAAAACACACATCTT
>DWON01010633.1:0-10656 GCA_018251015.1 Phocides pigmalion okeechobee
AATTTATAAATAAGTGTTAATTTAATTTAATTTATTTTATTTTTATTTAAATAAATAATATAAAAATAAAATAAAAATTAATTAATAATTAATAACTTTTCATGTTAATAACATGCAGTGAGAAGACCATCTTAGTCGTCAGTATCTTTCTTGCTTTGCTTTGATTGCTTAAATTGTTTACAAAACAAATTTAATTGACTCAAAAATATTATAATTAAAATATCGGAGAGATAGACGCTTTATTAAAAGTGAACCATTTGTTTGAATATTGAAACTCGGAAATCTAAAATAAAATCTGAAAAGAAAAATGTTCGCAACTTTTTTACGTATATTTTACCGACAAAAATTTACCGCAATACTTCCTGGGTGTTAAAAATCTCCGTAATTTTTGTAGTTATTCACAGAATCGAACCACAGTCGCCCTTATTATCCGTAAAATATCTCTTTTATTTTCAGTTGGAAAGTTGTGGTTACCGGCTACACTTGCAAACGAAGCGACCATCTCAGGTCTCGGGGGTAACTACACATCTGTGCACGATATCAGACAGGACTTTAGTCTTTTAACGTACTACGACTTTTATAGGTGGGAGAACTATAGTTCGCCTGAGAGGTACCACCACCGACCTGGTAATCCACTGTAAAGCATTACTTGTGTTTCGGTGGAAGAGATGCTGTTGCCGGCTACACTTTGAAGCAAGGCGACCATCTTAGTCCTCAGGAGTAATAACGTATCTACGGTCGAGCGCAGACAGGATTTCCGTCGTGTTTGTGGTTGTACGTGGATGTCTATGGGCTGCGACGACATAACATCAGGTGGTTTGCATACTCGTTTGCTACTCTTCTCACATAAAAAATGTCTATAGGCCGCAGAAACGGGTCAGCTGGCCTACGCGTTCGTTTACCACTCTTTCATCATAAAAAAGAAAACTCGAATTTTGTGTAAAATAAAAGTTAGAACAGAAAAATCCAAGCAAATGTTATTCGTATTTTCATGCCGCCAAAAATTTACCGCGATATTCCCTCGGCGGTGAAACTCTCGGTTAACTTTTGTCTTGTTTTAGGTATTTAGGGAATCGATATAACTCAGTACTACGAGCGTATGTTGTTAAAATGACTTCTACATATGTTTTTTAGGTAAACAACACAGATGTAATAGCTTATAACGTAAAAATTACATATGGATCAAATACTCCAACGCTATAATATGGATATAAAAATGTTAAATTTAAAAATGGAAGACGGTAGATCAATTTTAAGACTGCAGATACCACAGCTGCCCTCATAATCGGCCATAAAGCAGTTCTTGTGTTTCGGTTGGAGAGGTGTGATCTTCGACTACACTTAAAAGTGAGACTGTCATCTCAGTCCTCAGGAGTAGTAACGCCTTTATGCTCGATGTCAGACAGGATTTTAGCCTTATTGAAATTAGACACAAATGTCCATAGTCTGTAGAGACAATTTAGCATCAGATAATACTATAAACGACCAACTTTTGTTCATCTGTTTATGTGTTGCCCTTACTGCGAAAATTATTGAAAAATATATCTCTATGAACAGAATTGTGGTAGCGGATTTTTGCAAAGTTTTAACAATAACTTAATAGCATGGATTACCACAAAGTGATACTTGATACTATTAATCTTTTTTTATTTGAGAAGAGTAGCAAAGAAGCATGCAAACCACCTGATGTTAAATAGTCACAGCCCGTAGACATCCACGTACAACCACAAACACGACTGCAACCCTATCTAACCTCGAACGTAGATTCGTTGCTACTCCTGAGGACTAAGATGGTAGACTCGCGTTAAAGTGTAGCAAGCAACCACATCTCTCCAACTGAGAACCAAGTAATGCTTAACGGTGAATTTAGAGGGCGACTGAGGTACCTCCCCGGTCGAACTAAAGTTCTCCCACCTATAAACTTAACAAATTGTAAAGTGATGGAATATAAAATATATCAAATTTTAAAAATGGCAAGATTATTTATTCAGAAATGGTAGATAAAAGACGATAAACGTAATTTTATTATAGAAAAGGAAAAATATTTTAACCGAAAACCGTTGCTATTGAAATTACCTCAATAAACTCCTATTTCAATTACAGTGACTTTCTTGTTTCCGTTATTAGCCAAGCGAATGTTCTATAAAAGGCATTAGAGAGAAAAATATTGTATTTTCGTGCTTGAGAGATAATTTATTTTTCGAGTTCCGTAATATAAGATAACGTAACGGTGCGCATAACCGATTTTTTAACATGAAATTCCACATAGAATCCACGCTGAAAATAGGTATGGTTAAGGTTGGTCGCTGTAGCCCATATATATCTACGTTCGACCACAAATAAGATGAAAGTCCTACCGGACGTCGTGTATAGCGTTAATACCCCTGGATGGTCGCCTCTTTTAAATTGTACACGGTGACCGAACCTCTCCAACCGAAACACATGTACTCATTTACGTTGTGTCTAGATCGTGTATAGATGCTTTGCTACTCCTTAGGATTGAGATGGTCGCCTCTTTTAAAGTGTACCCGGCAACCACATCTCTCCGACCGAAACACAAGCACTGCTTTACGTTGTGCATAGATCGTAGATATTTTGCTACTCCTGAGAACTGAGATAGTCGTCTCTCTTAAAGTGCAGCCGGCTACCGCAAATCTCCATCTGAAACAAAAGTTGTTTTACGGCAGATTTCAAGGGCGACGATGGTACTACCCCGGTCGAACCGCCCTACTACCTTGAAAATTTAATAATATTCGACTTAAAAAAATAACTATTCGCGAACCCAAATAAGAGCGATAAGGGTGGATTCTAAGCCCATATCCTTTACAAAAACCGCATTGATCCAGATTGTAATCAGATCGCAGAGGGTCTGGGCGCTAATCTTCGACCGCAACACGCGATCCGCCGCATACTACACCGATCAAAGAACAAACATTAAAAAGTAATATAGATACATAAGAACATACCGCAAATGCCAACCTCATGATTCAAATAATTTTCGTGTTTCGTGTAGAGAGATTTTTTTATATATATTTGAAGAGTAGCAAACGAGCACGCCACCTGATGTTAGTGTCATTACAGTCCATGGACATTTATATCCAACTTCAAACTGAACTGAAGTCGTATCTGCTATCGAACGTACATACGTAGCTACGCCTAAGAATTATGTTGATCTCTTAGATGTAGCCGACAACCAAATCTTTCCAACCGAAAAACTGCTCCACACCGGAATAAAAAGGGCGGCGTAGGTATCTCCCCGATTGAAGAACAATTCTACTGCCTTTAACACTGAGTGCGGCACTCACATTTATATTAGTATACGTTGTGCATGGCGACACTAGACTGGAGATGCTCTCTCAACTGGAAAGACGTCAACGAATCACACAGCTTTTGTGTTTAGCAGCATCCGTGGAGCGTCTATTAACAAAGAGCCGCTGTGGTCGCCCACAGTCACGTAACGTACGTAAACATAGCAATTATGTTCGCCTGTAACCTTGTAACAAATTGTCTGATCGCAACATTTGTGCCCAAACCGCATGCGCATCACGCACAGCAAAACACAACAGTGTTTCCGGCAGTTAGTATTACAAAAGTTACCGTTATATTATCGTACTTATAGGATTTTTTTACGCATTTTTTATGTGAGAAACGTAGCAAACAAGCATACAAACCACCTGATGTTAAGTAGTCGCAGCCCATAGACATCCACGTACACCCACAAACACTAATGAAATCCTATCTGAACTCGGACGTAGATACGTTGCTACTCCTAAGGACTAAAATTGTCGCATCGCCTTAAAGTGTAGCCGGCAACTGCATCTCTTCAACCGAAACACAAGTAATGCTTTACGGCGGATTAAGAAGGCGGCGGTGGTACTTCCCAAGTCGAACTATAGTTCTCTCACCTTTAAATAAATTAAATTGATAATAATTATTGTAGTTACCGGAACTACTACGTAGCCAGTACTGTCTGTGATATATCTAAGCCTTATAACGGCCCTCGGAACCTCACCCGGCTGACCTCCGGATAATATTTCCTGCGCACCTTTCGGTTTATTTTTATTGCTTTCTCTGATGGAAACGCCTTAATAGAATCCCTGCCTAAAAGCTTATTCTCTTTGTGGTAGGTATCGTCGTATTAATAATGTTAGGGTTATTTCTTCAAAAAGCTTCTATAAAGCCTACTTTTGGATACTGGATATCTGTAGATCTATAAAAAAGGAAGGTAAATAACAGACCGGGAACAACGCGCAGCCGAAACCGCTATACATAGAGTCGTTGACATTTTACCTACCTAGTTCCTCGCTTAATTAATAACATGCCTACCGATTTATGCAACAGTTTAACTTCGTATAACATAAAATTTAAACTCAAATAATATTTTTAAGTAATATCGATATTGGCTCAGAAGAACGTTAGATTTAAATCTCTGTGTTTTCCATAATGCTATTTTAATATGGAGATTTCTTTGTTACTTCTTTTCGTGAATAAATATATATTCTTTTAATTATATCTATCCATAAGTAATAAAATTTTAAGTAACCGCTATCTGTACACGGAACATGTATTTGAAACCCAAAACAATAGTTTGGGTGTTTGTGCGCGCTAATCTCACGCTTAACCGTTGAGGTGCTTTCAATTTTTATAAGTAATAAAATAATAATAACAATAATAAACTTATTTATTGCCTCAAATGTACACAATGTACACAAAATCAAATGTACACAATAAAGAATCTTAAAACTATAATAAACTAATTATGTAATTTAACAAAAGTAAATTGAAAAACAGATAAAAACACAGCACAAACAATAAAATGTTTTATGATTCTACTATAGGCAAAAGGAAGTGGCTCAGCTTTCACCACCACAAGAATTGAATCCTATGGTTAGCTGTTTTTCTTTCCACTCCCTCCTCCATGAGTTCAGGGAGTATTGAGGTAAGTGGGCATAAGCTATACATAAATATATTGCAGTAAACTTAACTTAACATTTAGTTTCCGTCTAATTCAATGGGTTTATAATGTTTGTTATTCGATTTTATTTCCTTCATTGTTTTTTTTTCTTTATTTTATTTGTGCCTTTTACTTTTGAGTATTGCATTTTTTATTATACTCTGTTTTTTATTTATGTTGTATGTTAGACTGATGAGAATGTTTATTGGAATAAACGTTTTCTTTTTGTTTATTTCATTATTTTTTTAATTAATAAAGTGACGTCAATTTGAACGTTACAAATGTGAATACGTGAGAATTTTTTTGCTGTTAAAGAATAAAGATATATCAGAATATTTAATCCCAAGTGGACGAAACAAGCACAGCTAGTGCTAATTTAATTATTTAGTAATAATAATAATTGGCAATCCCCTACACACAACTCTTTATTAAACTTTACACTACATTGCAAACACCAAAACATCACAATAGATTAGATCCAAAGAAACTTTTAACTGTATTGAAAACTTACTATAATAGCTGCAATTTAACGTGTAACTAATTTTTAAACGTTTCCTGGTAGCAAACAAAACTACACGATAGCAATTACCACCAGCGGGTAATTACTGGCAACACGCAACACTGACCTGGTTCCGCGCCGTGCTGCAGTAAGCCCAAATACTACCGTCTACATACCCACACTGGAGGACTATGTGATTTGAAGGTGGGAAAACTATAATTCGATCGGGGAAGTACCAACCGCCACCCTTATAATCCGCCATTACTTGTGTTTCGATTGGAGAGGTACGGTTGCCCGCTACTCTTTGAAGCTAGGCAAACATCTTAGTCCTCGGGAGCAGCAACGTATCTACGTTCGAGTTCAGATAGGATTTCAGTCGTGTTTGTGGTTGTACGTGGATGTCTATGGGCTGCGACTATTTAGCATCAGGTGGTTTGGATGCTCGTTTGCTGCTCTTCTCACATAAAAAAACTCAACTCACCTCTGACAGTGGAACAGATACTACTGCTACGGCGAACTGGATCCCGATCTTTGTCAGTCCTGGCTTCCACCAGGTCATTTTCTATAACTTCGTCGTCATCTACTTCTGCTAGATTCTGGACTATACTCCTGGAAAACATAGTTTAGATGGCTAAAGAAGTAAATAATTTGACTCCTCGTTTGATTTTTAACCTAAAAACTTGTAAAAAAAATGTAGTAATTTAATAAAAAAAGAATAATAAATTAATTTAAAAAAAATACAAAAAATGCCTCTACAGTTAAGACAGCTCAATTCTTTTATTCATTATTTTTAAAGAAAAAATTAACATTATTTGAAAAATATATCGTCTATTTGCGACCATAGTGTGATATTTCGATATATAGATTTCAGTTTTTCAAAAGTGATTATTTCGTCTAGTTTGTGTTGTCGCTCTAAAAAAAAATAGGATAGTTGCGCTAAAAATAAGGTAGATTGGAAAAAATGTTGTCATCGAATCGGACGTCATTATCTGATTATCATTATTATTATCTTATTATTATCATTATCATCCACCTGCCTATCTCGTTTTACCTGAACTTATTATAAATAGGGACTGTAGTTCTAGCTCGTGACTCATTATATTCGGATGCGTCGCGGTACACGGACCGCTCTGTTTCAATAGACTGTCCTAGCACTTTGTATTGTCATTTAGCGATGTTATTGATATTGTGATTGTATTGATTGCTTGTATAGATTGCTGCAATAATTTAATTGAATAAGTCGCTAACTTTATATTTGGATAAATCCTTGCAGAGGCGCTTCTGATGTGAAGCGCCCCCTATATTTCTATATGTGTTCTCTCAATATTTCTTATATTTCTTTGAAAACTATATTTAAAAACACACACACACAATACATGACAATGTTGTACGCAGCAGGGAAAGTGTTAAGCCTTTTCAATGAGTTAGTGAAAATAAATTTCTTTATTTTCACTTTCCCTGTGGTATTCGCAATTGCTGTTTATTGATTGATGTAAAGCACTTGCGGCTTGTACACATCTGTGTTGTACGTACAAATCTGTATGGATTACGGGCGAACACAAGTGTGTTTACGTCTATGCTACAACTGCTAGGCGGAATTTACGTCTGTGTATTCGTAGACTTTATACGGATGCTAAAAATACAATATTTCAGTGAATTGGCGGCGCATCTTCTATCTGGAGGAATTTGCTCCAGATTAGGGTGGCCTCTCGCAACGCTGACCCGGTCTAATATATGAGCTTCGCGGTTTACCGATGAGTTAAATCATGCTGCACAAGGCTCCAATATGCTCCCTTCTTATCCAAGAGCTCCTGATGGGTCCCTTGCTCTAAAACGGACCCCTGCTCAATGTACACTATCTTGGACGCGTTGACTATTGTCGACAGTCTGTAACAAACATTGATTGTGAAAATTGTATATTTATTTATTTGTTAAAACATCAACAGCATCACAGATCTTTCACATAACATTTTTTATACTTAAACTATTTATATACTAATATGTATGTGGCGACTTCCCGCTACTCAACAAAAGATGGCGCCACACGATCCTGAATCACACCATCGAAGTTTTCTAAACATCTTACATATATACAAACTCCGAAATGAAACTATCGGAGCACGGCCGGTCCTCAGGCGACGAGGACGCGCCTGGAGGGAGATCTCCCTGTTGCCACATGTATGCTAATTGTTGGCGAATACAGCATTCGTATATACAACTGAGGATGTGCCTGTATTAAAATTAAATATTAATAATTAATGATAATGATGATTAATGATAACTTCTTTATATCAATTACAATTATAAAATTATGAAAAATATCTACGTCTGTAATAGAAGCACACATTCTATTGTACGTACTCAGCACACATTCTTGATAAGAGGGAAATGTTGGGAAAGTGGTCACTGCAGCCCATGGGCAACCGCGTCCAATCTCAAATACAACAGAAGTTCCAGTTAAGGATGAACTCCTATTTCCTACTCTTTGTTCTTTGTTCTTACTCTTGAGGACTAAGATGGTCGCCTCCAAAAATGTGTATCCGGCAACCACACCTCCCCAACCGAAACAATACATGAAGAACATGTCGCTTTACGGCGGGGTATGAGGGGGGGGGGGGTGCCGCCCCGGGGGAACTCTAACGGCTCTACCATTTTTAATTTAACGACCTGAGAAAATTTAATTAAAATACAATAATAATAAAAAAAAATGAAAAACCGAAACAGCAGGCGTAGCTGTATATTCTCGCCGCGAGTTACAAACCGGAAACACTCTACCTGTTCTTGAAAACTGAGAATCCGTCTACTACTTTTTGATTTGGTCACGAACAGACAGACAGACGCGATGAGGGACTTTGTTTTATCATATTTGAGAAACGTGCGCGCTCTTTTTTATGCGAAAAGAGTAGCAAACGAGCATGCAAACCACCTGATGTTAAGTCGCAGCCCATAGACATCCACGTACAACCACAATCACTGAAATCCTATCTGAGCTCGAACGTAGATACGTTGCTACTGAGGACTAAGATGGTCGTCGCTTCAAAGTGTAGGCAACCGCACCTCTCCAACCGAAACACAGGTAATGCTTTATGGTGGATTATGAGGGTGGCGGTGGTACCTTCCCTATAGTCGAACTACCACCTACCACCTTGCAGCCTGCCTGCGCCTGCTGTTTCGTTCATTTTTCGTTTTTTTATTTTGTTTTTTGTTGGTGGTGACCATCAGGTCCGTCTGAACGTCTGCCGTTACCTGTGCATGGACGAAGCTGATCGGATGATCGACATGGGCTTCGAGGAGGACGTGAGGACCATCTTCTCCTACTTTGCTGGGCAGCGGCAGACGCTGCTGTTCAGCGCCACCATGCCGAGGAAGATACAGAACTTTGCCAGGTAAAGATAAAGAAGGAAGTAGAAGGTGGGAGAACTATAGTTCAACCGGTACAATATTTTAGGTACACATTAATTTTGTATACGAAATAAATAGTTAAAAAGAAACTAAAAAACACGCTTATAAAAAATCCAACTAAAAAAAGTATAAATATGAAAAAAAATGCGATGTAAAAAAGCGTGGGGTGCTTTTTCAGTGATCTATTGATAACACGCGCCCCGCGCTTTTTTTGCATTGCATTTTTTTATTTGTACTTTTTTAGTTGGATTTTTTATAAAAGCGTGTTAATTGTTTTTTTTTTTCCTATTATTTATTTTGTATACAAAATTAATTGTATACTTAAAATATACGCATACATGCCGGTGACTACTTCCTTTCTACTCAACCGCCGTTAAAGATCGCAGAACACACGTGGCACACATCCATCAATCAATCCATCCTTCCATCAATCAAACAATAAATCTATCTATCCATCAATCAATGAATAAACTATCCATCTATCAATCAATAAATCATTCCATCCATTTATCAATCAATAAATCAATCTATCCATTTATCAATTAATAAATCAATCTATCTATCTATCAATCAATAAATCATTCTATCCATCTATCAATCAATCAACAAATCAATCTATCCATCTATCAATTAATAAATCAATCTATCTATCAATCAATAAATCATTCTATCCATCTATCAATCAATCAACAAATCAATCTATCCATTAATCAATTAATAAATCAATATATCCATCTATCAATCAACAAATCAATCTATCCATCTATCAATCAATAAATCAAACTATCCATCTATCAATCCAAAAAAACAATCTATCCATCTATCAATCAACAAATCATTCCATCCATTTATCAATCAATAAATCAATCTATCCATCTATCAATCGATCAATCCATCCTTTCATCAATCAACCGACCGGTACCTCGTCAGGTCGGCGCTAGTAAAGCCGGTGACGTTGAACGTGGGCCGCGCGGGCGCCGCGTCGCTGCACGTGCGGCAGGAGCTGGAGGCGGTGCAGGCAGAGGCGCGCACCGTGCACCTGCTGCACTGCCTCCAGAAGACGCCGCCGCCGGTGCTCGTGTTCGCCGAGCGCAAGCAGGATGTGGACGCGATACACGAGTATCTGCTGCTCAAGGGTGAGTGGGGAGATGACGTCATTTGATGGGGAGCTGCAGATATGATGTCATTATCTTGAGCTGTGACGTCACTTACACGTTGAACAAACTGGTTGACTTAGACTCGAGTATCTGCTGCTTAAGGATGAGTGGGGTGATGACGTCACGAACTGGGGAGCTGAAGATGTGACGTCAGTTACACGTTAAACAAACTGGTTGACTTAGACAGGAGTATCTGTTGCTGAAGGGTGAGTGGCGTGATGACGTCACTACCTCGGGCTGACGAGCTGGCGGTGTGACGTCACGCTGAACGAACTGGTTGAATGGTAGTAACGTCACTATCTTGACCTGGAGGGGATGTGACATCACTGTGAACAAACTGGTTTGACTTACACGTGAATATCTGCTGCTTAAGGGTGAGCGCTGACGTCACGGCCTCACCCCACCTGCTGGAGTGACGTCACTGTTAAAACGCGACGCTATCTCTATCCTCCATCGCGTCTGTCTGTTCGTGATAAACTCACAAAGTACTGGACGGATTTTGCTCACAGTTTTCAACAACAGGTCGAGTGATTCCTGCGGAAGGTTTTGGTGCATAATAAGTTAAGATTTTTTTTTGTAAATTGGGCGAGAAATTAAATAGTTAAATTCAATATAGTAATTCAGTCGTCGTTCGAAATAGATGT
>DWON01010634.1:0-10656 GCA_018251015.1 Phocides pigmalion okeechobee
CTCGAAGTTATTTAACCTCCGCGAAGGCTTCGATAAGGCCGTACACTGCTGATAATCTGTCGATACTCGTTTCACTTCCTGTATAGCTTATTAAATTATATGCTGGAATTTATATCAATTCATCTTCCTCTATATAAAGAATAAAATTGTAACTGATAGCTGTCTATCCATGGATTATATATGAGTAAAAATATTTTTAGTTGTAATATAGGTATCATTAACAAAATCGAACCCAAAACAACAAATGTTAGATTTTTTGTCTTATTATCTGTACGTGCTATTCTTAGATACGGATAAAGCTATTTCAGTGCGATTTTCACCCTTTTGAAACTAAATGAACAAAGCCTTTGTTATTAATACCTTTGGATCCTAATGCGTCAATAAAAGCCCTTATTGACGCATTAGGACCCAAAATAATAGTTGTTAGAATTCCTTTCTGTTTATTTGTGGCTCTGTGCGTCCTAATTTCAATAATTTTAAAATTGATTTCACCGCGGTTTTCACTATTTTACAGTAAGAATCATAATATTTAGAGTTCAATAGTAGTTTCAGTTATATCGCTCTATAAATTAAAAAAATGACAATTTAAAAGGTACAGGTATGAGTACTTGAGAATTTCTGCTATTTAAAAATCTGGGAAAACCCCAAAATTTAAGCAAATGTAAACGAAATCGTACCCAATCTAGTCTTAAATATACGCACATCACAACTGAGCAAGGTCAATAAACTTTCGAAAGGTATGTTGCGTTTTTAAGTCTATACAATTCGTCAGATGTTTGTTAATCTGTAGACTATAAATCTTGATGGATTTCTATGATAAACCATAAATACTAATGTTATCGCCTTCCCACACTATCTTTGGTTGAATAAAAGGGAAATCTTTTTTTATATGATTGCAGCAACTACGTACGACCACAAACACGACCGATATTCTATCTGAGCTCGAACGTAGATACGTTGCTACCCAAGAGGACAAAGATGGTCGCCTCGCTTCAAGGTGTAGCTGACAACCGCACCTCTCAAACTTAAACACAAGTAATGTTTTTCGGAATATGAGGGTGGCAGTGGTACCTGCCCGGTCGAACTGTTTTTCTCCCACCTTTAAAGCCTTTTCGAAAAGTTAATATACGAGTATATATAATCAAGTTTAGGAACATTCTTTGTGTTATCAGGAGGAATTAAAAACCTAATTACTTAAATTATCAGGTGTTTGGCTGGATTATGTCCTGAGAAAACCAATCGCTAGGTAACCCTAGCATGTAATAGATTGATCTTATAAATCATGTTCTCATAACTACTAGAGAATAGTTTTTTATAGTTTCACAGTAAAAAGCGGCACACATACCAATGATAATTCACTTTAACAGTTATCGATCATTAACAAGGCCGCCTTTTATTTTATATTTTTACTACCTGTGCCCACGACTTCGTCGGTGATGATTGAATTAACACTTTCCCTGCGGCTACAACACTGCTGTGTAATTCTGGGCACGAGTCTTGCGGGTCCGACACAACTGTGTTGTAGCGACAAATTTGTATGGATTACAATTACAATTGTTCGCTACAAGACTGGGGGCGAACATTACGTCTGTGTATTCGTAGACGATACACAGATGCTAAAAATACAATATTTCAATAATTTGTCGGCGTATCTTCAGTATAATCAAATAAGGTCTAGTTTAGGGCCGCCTCCCGCAATACTGACCCTATCATATGTATCCGCGACGTAGGGAAGAGTTAAATTGACGTATCTTCTTTATTTGTTAACCGATTTCAATGAAAAAATCACATTATATTAAGTGAAACCCATCACGATATAATCCTGAAAACTACATACAAATCATATAAGTTTCTGAGATTAACGTGCACAAACATACAGACATACAGTGTTTACATAACACATTGTTTTGGGTTCTCTTGCGTATATAAAGGCACCTCATTATGATTTTTTATATATATTTGCCATGTACAGACAGCGATCAGTTACAGTTTTATTTTATGTATAGATATGAAAAGGTTAAATTAATAACGCGTAATCGTCGAAAACTTGAAAAATAAAAGCAACTATCCTTGGCCTTAAGTACAAATTAATTTCGTTTTTAGGAACATTCTGATTGTAGAAGTGAACGTTTATTTGTAATTTTACTTTTTTCATGTTTCGAGTAATGAATTAATCATTGGTCGAAAGTAATGAAAATTTCATTTTTCGACTAATGAGTTCATTAGTCGGAAAATAATGAACTCATTAGTCGAAAAATAAAGTTTAGTCACATAATGTTTACTTTTTCCAAGAAGAAGCTACTATGTGGATGAGGAAGGTTTAGGTTTGACGTCTTGTAGCTTGGAGCTCGAAATGCTACGGTATCTCCTCTCTGTCGTAAGAGGGAGTCGTCCTAGATCGGGAGTGAAAGCTCGAGCCTCCGTAGTAATCCCGGTATCGGAACAATCCGGGCATCGGTGCGAGTGGTCTCACATCGACGCTGGCAGAGCACCTAAAGAGTTGGAGACACTCTCCTGATATGTGTCTGATTGGAGTGTCGCGTTAGAAAACATTAGTAGCGTTCGTGAGATCCTGGTGAGTACACCGGGTAATTCTCTATAAGCACAGAGACAGGCCACACTCGTAGGAGTTGCTCGATCAAACTATGGATTCTTGTTTTTTGTAGTATTTCGACAATTTAAATTAAGAACACGACACGATTTGGAAATATCTTGCAATATATAATTATATCATTAAGGAATTTGAATGTTACAAAAATGAACGCAGACCGCAAACTAGATCAAGATATAAAAGAAATCGTCCAATTGCGAAGATATGTGACATTTCGAGATGTGCAGTATTCCATTTTTAAACGTGATTATTTCTATTAATATATTATAATATATTCTTTCTAAACATTAAATTTAGAGAACGCAGTACAACGATAAATCAAACGTTACTGGTAATTTCAAAAAATATAACAATTTAATCTATAACAATATTAAAATAATTACTTTACTGGATAGTAAGGCCTTGTAAATAATTTGATTTGCACCGTTTTGCTGCACCTAAAATCACGAAACTGGTGACGTCATTATGACAGTAACAGTGGTCATTGAACCTAAATTATAAAAGCAAGAAAACACGAAACAACATTGCAAAAAGAAAAATATAACTCACATATATTGACAGCTGCATACGAAACAGGGTCTCCATTTAAAAATCGGCAGTCAAATCAAATTTAATCTATTAATTTGTTTAAGCCTGTGAGGCACTTAACTGATAGTTTCCGAAATTCTGGTTAAATTTAAAATATTATGAAGTATTTATTTACTGAAGCACTTAAATGAAAGTTACATTTTTGTTATTTACTGAAGCAGTACTGAATATCTGGTTAAATTTAAAATATTATGAACTATATATAAAACGTTTGTACTACACGCAGTATGGTATGATACTGGTTGGATATAAAGCGGTTTCCTTAAAAAGGATACTTCGAAAACCGAATCACCTTACTGTGGTATGTAGTTCGATCGCTGTTTATAAGTTTTCTGCTTAATCAAAAATTTTTGTATGTTTTATAATCTATAGGATAGTTGATTGAGAATGATTATAGGGAATTCAAAATTTGGGATTACACATTTTTATGTGAGGCACAAGGCACAATATTTGACAATACAAAAATCTAAATCACGATAACAGCGCCACCTTTCACAAAACATTATTACGAACCATCTAGGTTAGTCTTGATTAAAAAAAAACTTACTTTATATTGGGTACCTACTCACTATTACTCGGTACTCAGTCATAATCATAATAATCCTTTATTTCTCGTTGGATAAGGTAACAAAGATGACTTAAATGAGACAGACAGGTTCGTAACAGTAAAAAGTATAAGTTCCGCGATGATATTCGTTTCAAAAATTTTATTCATAATAGGTCAAGCTAAATAGTAGGACAACTACTGTGTACTAGGGTAAAGGATTTTGTTTAAGGAGAATAATTGGATTAAAGCAATTTACTTTGCGAATAAGGGCCCTACAATTAAGAAAGTCTGAAGCAAATTATATACATAGCTTATATATCATTAAGAAACTTTTATTTATTTATTTATTGTTTTATTAATATATGTTGCAGCTTTTTATTACGCAGCGTCCTTGATTTCTTTCGTCTTGATTTGTGTCTGTAATCTTTTACAAACATTTTAAATTATTGTACATATAAAGGTAGCGTAGGGAAACATATCGTAAATCATTGACATTAAAAGTGGGAGAACTATAGTTCGACCGGGGAGGTACCACCGCCGCCCTCATAATCCACCGTAAAGCATTACTTGTATTTCGATTGGAGAGGTGTGGTTGCCGGCTACACTGTGAAGCGAGGCGCCCATCTTGGATACGTTAGATACGTTTGAGCGCAGATAGGATTTCGGTCGTGTTTGTGGTTGTGCGTGGAGGTCTATGGGCTGCGACTATTTAACATCAGGTGGTTTGCATGCTCGTTTACTTCTCTTCTCATATAAAAAAATCAAAAACAATTATTAACTTAAACATAAAGAGTAGAGTTAACTAAATATTCTGTAAGCCGTTTCCATTACTAAACTTGTATAAAACCTCTTGTTACAAACGATTTTTGAAATCATATTAAACTTTTTTGTATCAAAAGTAATATAATTGGAAGTGATCGCGTAGAAAGAAAGAAAGCAGGTCGACCGCTTTACTCGATAACAATCTTTCTCCAAAAATTCTTTTGAATATAATATTTTTAGCAAAAAAGTTAACTGACTTCATAATAATTGCAAAGTATCAAATAATTTTAGTGAATTGTTGATTGTAAATGTATTAAAGGTGGTAGAGCCGTTAGAGCTCGCCCGGGGCGGCACTACCGCCACCCTCATAACTCGCCGTAAAGCAACATGTCCTCCGTGTATTGTGTTTCGGTTCCCCAACCGACACACAATATATACCTCCCAAGCTGTGGTTGCCGGATACACATCTTAGTCCTCAAGAGTAGGAACGCATCCGCGTCCACCCTTAAATAGAACTTCTGTTCTATTTAAAATTGGTCGTGGTTGTCCAGGGCTGAAGTGACCACTTAGCATCAGGTGGCCTGCATGCCCGTTTCGTACTCTATCACAATAAAAAAAAAATAGAACGTTTTGAAATAGACGCAGATCACGTTACAAAATTATCTTTCACAAAGTAATTCTTTAATTACTATTGTATTAAACATTCGACAAATTTGTATAAAGAACTATTATAATTAGTCGACTATAACACAAACAATTTATAAGTTTCCATATACTTTAGAATGGCAGTTTTAAACTAATAATTTGATACTTCATTCACAAAAATGGGATGAAACAATATGGCGCCTAAAATGTATCATTTTGATTTTTTTGGGTACACACTGTTGTTGTAAAATTTTGCTCTATATGGTTTTTCATCCGGGAGGTTCCGGGATTGATTCCCGTGCAGTCAGACATCTAAAAGACGAATTTGGATTTCAAGATTTAGAACTAAAATCTAAATTCGTCTTTTAAATGTCTGCTTATTTACCAGGTAATCGAACTTCGAATCTCCATCTCACAATGCACATAAACTTGTTACGGTTGTTGTATATAACTCATGTAGTGAGAGAGAGACTTGCACCGGACTTCAGCTCATTGGAGGCACTGGTTCAGTCGGCCATTGCAGCAAAAAACGTAACAGCGGCCGATGGCCGATATTACTGCGAAGATTGACCAGTTAGATGTCAATCAACACTTATCTTGAATGTTACATGGTACATCTATCTCTAAATATTATAAAACAGTCATTCCCTCGTAGCGTCTGTCCTCGCTGTAAACTCAATAAACTCAATCTGTTCGCAATAAACTCAAAAAGTACTAGACGGATTTTCTCACAGTTTTCAACAAATAGTGATTCCTGAGGAAGGTTTTGGTGCATAATATTGTTTCTTTTGTAAATTGGACGAGAAATTAAATAGTTAAATTTAATACCTATTTCGAATTGTTAGTTTTCGAAACTACGTAATGACTGATCGCATGTATAAAAGAAAAATAATATAAGTAAATATAAACTATATTATCCGAGCGAAGCTAAGCCCGGTCCCTAGTATTATTCAATGCTAACTCTAAATTTGACATGCACACAGTGTCCTAGAGACTTATTTAAATCGACAAAATTTTGCAACTAACGCTTGCTTTTCCATATATCTAGCAGCAAAATGTTCTTGTGTACTCGCATACATACATCCGTAACATTAAAATTGACATAATTTTTTTATTTATAGACCGATTTAAATGAAAGGCATATTTAAGTTAAGTGAAGCTTATTGCAAAATAATAGTGAAAACCGCTCTGAAATTGGTTAAGCCATTTATAAGATTAACGTCCACAAACACACAGATAAACAATGTAAATTATAGCTTAAGTTGAGTTGGTCCAGCAGATTCAGAGCTTATTTGAACAAATAAACAAACAACATTCCCATTTTTAATATTAGTATGGATTAAGGATTTCCTCATATTGCCCCATTATTTTTTTATGTGACAAGATTAGCAAACAAGCATGCAAACCACTTGATGTTAAGTAGTCGCAGCCCATAGACATCCACATACAACCACAAACATGACCGTAATCCAATCTGAGTTCGAACGTAGATACGTTACTACTCCTGAGGACCGAAATGGTCGCCCCGTTTCAAAGAATGGCCGGCAAACGCACCTCTCTAACCGAAACACATGTAATGCTTTACGGCGGATTATGCGAGCGGCGGTGGTACCACCCAGGTCGTATTATAGTTCTTCCACCTTTAGCACCAGTTACAAAAACACTGTATATTACGATAAAAGTAATATCGAAGGTTTTTAAGGTAACATTACAGTATAATGACGTAAAGTTTGCACGTGGTGGGATATCAAAATTGCTTGCGAGGGAAAACACGCTGAAGTTTCAAATAAAAAGTTGGCGAGTCGTGCTCCGTTATGGATAAATCATGAAGTTGGAACATTCGACGTTTTCAATATTATCAACGAAAACGGGACATCTTACCCTCATTTGCCCGTTTATCTTACCTACGCCTGAATTATCATATTCTAGGGGGTGGTTGCTTTCGAAGGTGGGTGAACACGGAAAGAGAAGAGAAGGAGAGGAAATCAGATTCTCAATGGTGCCCTCTTACCCAGGCTTTTTCTCATGTGGTCGAATGCCCTCTAGTTCGTTAATAGTACTTCCAGATGATAAATAATGACGAATAATAAAGAGATACTTACCTATATATTAAAAATCTTTTAAAAGTAACATAATTCTAAGTTCCAAATTCGATTAAAATCAAATCGTTCAATCGAAAGCGAAAGAAAATTAGGATTACAACTTTCAATACATGAAATGTTCCATTTCATTTGTCATGCCGACCTTACCTTGACCAGTGTTGCCATACAAAAAGCCAAACCCGAAAGTAGGGCGGCGCATAAATTGAAACGTAAACATACACGATAAATGCAAATATCTTATTGATGTAAATTTTGGATTTCATATTTCACATAAGTTAAACAGTTTTCTAAACCGACGCTTTCGATTCTAAGCTCCTGCATATAATTGCGAAAAAGTTTATTTCATTTATATAGTAATTATATTGTATGATCAAAAATGTTCTAAAACACTCACATAATAAAAAAAAAGTACGTGTCACGGTTTTGAGCCCTAGACTTCTGTGTGACCATAACACACTCGGATAACGTGCATTTTCGAAATCATTTGGGAGGACCTTGTTAAATAAATAAAGAACATGTGTGTTCACGGCAGTTACTCCAGACATTGACGTATTCAGAGACGAATACATACGCAGGACGACCGAATGTTGTCGCTCTCAAGAAAAATAGGGTAGTTGCGCTAAAAATAAGGTAGTTTAGAAAAAAAAATATCATCGAATCGGACGATCAGCCTGCCTATTTTGTTTTACCTAAACTTCTTATAAAAAGGGACGGTAGTTCTAGCTCGTTACGCATTATATTAGGATGCGTCGCGGTACACGGACCGCTCTCTGTTTCAATAGACTGTCCTGGCACTTTCTATTATCATTTAGCAATATACTTGCTATTATGATTGTAACACTAGATTGCCGTAATAGTTTAATTGAATAAGTCGCTAACTATATATTTGGTTAAATCATTGCAGTACCTATCGCTTCTGATGGTCGAAGCACCCTCTATATTTCTATATGCTCTGTTCTTATATTCTTATACTCCCGAGGTATTCCCGGAGCGCTATGACATGGGACTCTTCAAAAAACGCAAAAAGAACACTCCATCAAAGCCGGCGATATATTGGCGATTCCTCTGGTGTTCCAAATGTCCATAGGCCACTGTGACTACTTTCCATCAGGCAGCCCGTCTGCCTTATCGCTAGGTTAAAATATATAAAAAAGCCAGAATCTTTCTTCAAGCCTTAAACTATGGCAAACAGTTATCTGATCTATACAGCCGTTAAACACTATCTAATGATTACCAATTCAGTTGATTACGAAACGTTAAGTTGTACATCAGTTATAACTTTAAATGATCACGAAGTTCACTGTACGGAAGCATATCTTTTATCTTATCTATAATCTACATCTCGGCGTCAGTAATTGTGTAATTACGAGTTAAGTGATGATTTTGCAGATAATGTTAGTCTTACCCGACAGTGGCAAAACACAAAGAGAGTTTTTTATTATTTATATACTGGCGAGCCGGCCCAGCTTCCATCAGGTAATATAATTTATATTTACTTACCGTAAGACCGCCGTCCTCATAATCCGTCGTAAGGCATTACTTGTGTCTCGATTGGAGAGGTGCGGTTACCGGTTACACTTTGAAGCGAAGCGACCATCTTAGTCCTCAGGAGTAGCAACGTATCTACGTGCAAGCTCAGATAGGATTTCGGTTGTTTGTGGTTGTACGTGGATATTATGGGCTGCGTCTACTTAACATCAGGCGGTTTGCATGCTCGTTTGCTACTCCTCTAACATAAAAAAACTACCACAAAAACTAAGTAACAATTATAAACATCTACTTCTAACGACGATTGAACTATATGGACTTTAACTATTTAATTTCTCGCCCAATTTACAAAAAACTTCACGTGTGTAGTTAATTTAAAGCATACTTGGTACGCCACGCCATTACCCAATAAACATATTTTACGAGCCTAATCCGGTTAGTCCCGACATTACCAAAACGGTGCCGCGTCGTACACATAACATTAGCTTGTTGGAGTAAAGTTAGCGCATGTAATAAGCATAACAGTTATGACATGCCATTTCTGCACGTGAATACTACACCCTATGACATTTCTGTCTAAAGTATGAATCTCTAAATATTATAAAACAAAGTCCCCCTTTGCATCTGTCTGTTCATGATATACTCAAGAAGTATTAGACGGATTTTCTCACAGTTTTCAACAACAGGTAGAGTGATGCCTGAGAAAGGGTTTGATTCCTAATAACTTGAAATTCTTTTGTAAATTGGGCGAGACATTAAATACAGTAATTCAGTCGTCGTACAAAACAGATGTTTCTATTTGTTAGTTTTTGTAACTGGGTAATAACTGGATGCATATATGAAAGAAAAATAATGTAAGTAAATATAAACTCTATTACCCGAGAGAAGCTGGGTTAGGTCGCTAGTTTAGATATAAAATAAACTTATCTTACGAGACTATTACCGTTAGACACGGCTGTTTCAAAGTTAAGTATGGAAGCGCGACATGCAATAAGCATAATAGTAATGACATGCCATTTCTACATGTGAATGCTGCACACCCCAATTACATTTCAAAATATCTACATAAAATATAATTTTGGATGTGAAATAAACATACATTATAAGTCGACTAGCGTTAGTCGCGAAAGTTTCAATGCTAAGTACGCAAACGCGACATGCAATGAGCATAAAAGATATGACATGCTATTTCTAAATGCAAATATTACACTCCCTAGATACGATACAAACACTTCTGATATCTAAATCACGCATTTAAATATTTCATTTGAACCTCTGTTTGTATACTTGTTATTTTATGATATGGTATGGTATTTATCATCATATCACAACACTCCATGCAATAAACGTAACAGTTATGACATGTCATTTTTATGCGCCAATGTTATAAGTTCTACTTACACTTCAAACATTTATGAACTACGACTTAAGATATCCGATAAAATATAAAATAATTGTTTATAATGTACAATAATTATTTAAGCCCTGTTCGCTACGGTTGACTGGATTTTTTCTCCCGGTCATCCTTAGCCAACATAAGTATATGTAATTTCATAAGTATACCTTACAATGAAATAAAATTATTGAATTCGAATTTGCATAAAGAATATAGTATTAAATTGTGTAATATTCCACGAGACTTCAGTCAGTCGCGGCTTTTCCAAAACTAAGTAGCGTGCTACTACACATAATGGTTAACTTCTGAGAACGCCATTAGTGTCTCATGCAATAAACATAACAGTTATGACATGCCATTTCTACGTGCGAATTACACTTCAAACATATACATATAATATATGAATTTTGCTGATCTATTAATTATGTATGTATTGTGTGTTAATCACAAACATAACATATGAACCACGCCCGGGGCGGTACCACCGCTACTCTCATAACCCGCCGTAAAGCAACAT
>DWON01010635.1:0-10655 GCA_018251015.1 Phocides pigmalion okeechobee
ACAGGAAACGAAACACCAGGACAGGTTGTAATCCAAGCACTCTTAGCTTCGTCACAGAAAGAGATTTCTGTGTTTCCCAAGGATAGATGAGTGATTTTTTTAAAAAGTAATCTTGTACTGTGGACCGAAGAAAGAAATGCTGGAAGAGCTACAGATGAAGTTTTTCTGATGCCAAGACCTCCAAAACGGATAGGTAAGGAGGCTTGACACCAGGAATTTTTCATCTATAAGTATATTCATGTTAATAAAATTAACACAATTATCATGACGATTTTTTTTGCAGCATAAAAAATCGAAACATATGAAGAGCAGCAAATGCAAGAACTAAGTCAAGATTTTGGGTGGTTTTTGTGAAATGAAGAAGGAAATTTATATATACTGGTTTATTTTTTTTAATGTAAATATTAATAAATAAAAACACGATATTGAAATTTTTGATTTACGATAGATTTTAATGCAATTTTGTAAATACTTATAACGTCCATCTATGTCCACGGGCAACCTTAATGTTAGTTTGTCATTTCATCCATACTAAAAAAAAAACCGGAGTAAATTTTCTAGTGTATTCAGATTAATAATGGTGATTAAATTATGTGTAGTAACTGTAGCTCTTGGACATTTAACTAACTTCCAATATTGCAGGATTACCGAAGGTCGGTGACAGATTCTTTAGTTCTCGTGAGATCTACATTGGAATGCCTCATATATGCCACAGCAGTAACTTTGTTAAAAGAAGGACTGTGCGATTAAAAATATAACAGAAAACAAATAAGAAATATGTCTAAATAACTACAAACCATGAATATGAATTTAATATATTATAGAACAAAATATTACATAATATTTATATTGTATCACTGATGCAAGAGGGGTTTTATTAGATTTATGAACAAACATACGTAATATGAATATTATCGCTCTAAGCGGGTGGTATTTTAATTACGAAATGCCTGTCATGACCGCATTGAGTGTATTTTCGGTATTTTTCGTTGGACGCTAACCAGGCAGGGTCAAAGGGAGCTTATGTATCCGTATTATTTGAAAACTTTATTAAAACCCATCGGGAATCGATTGAAATTAAGTTACTTACAGCCACAGACATTATATTATTTGACAATTTACCAACAGTTAATATTACGTATGACGGATCAAAAAAGTTGTTATTGATTTTGGTTGCTATTTTTTAGGACTAAGATGGTCGCCTCCCTTGTTAATATATCTGGCAACCGGATCTTATAATAAAATATTTTTTTATGAACCTAGGTAAAATAATGTTTTGAGCAACATTAAGATATCCTATATTAATTCCATCTGGGTATACAAATATGACAATAATTGCTCTTTTAGCTTTTGGATCAAAGGAAACAACGTAATTTTTAATTAAATACAATTTAAAGTCGTTATTTATATACACGTGACAAAACTCATGAATTGAATTACATTTCTCTGTTACGTATACATAGATATAAATATAAAGTTTTAAATGTTTTTCAACTTTTCTTGTCTCCCATATTTCGAAGTTCTCTTGAAAATTTATTTTATATTGTAGTAACAGTGTTTCCAAATGAAGATAGTCTTGACGCACTTGTAATTTGTTTTCAACTTACCTCAAAAAAGGAGGGGTTTATGATTCGGTAGAGGAAGTATACAATTCGATTATTTTGTTAATTTTTGTTACCACATAATTTTGTAATTTAATAATCGATTTGATAAACGCTTCTTTAAACGATAAAGCAAAACTTTTTAATTAGCGAATTCATTACAAACTTTTCAGTACAAATATACCACTTAGATCTGGTCAGTTATTTCGAGAAAATTAGCCATCTTCGTACTGAACGAACAAAATCACTGAAGCGTGCTTGTATTGCGGGCTCGGCTAACGAGAATTTTACAATGATGAACTGTAAGTACTCTTTAACATTCGTAATAAAAATATTTTTTGGCCTAAAGCCTATATATAAACAGCGGAATGTGGATCCATTGCCAAGCCACTTTGCTATAGTTCATATAAAATCTATGTAACTAGGCAAAATTATACAATTTAACTGTCCTAAGGTTACTGCGAGAGTATACTTATAACGTTAAACCTGTGTTGTGTGTCAATTGGTTCATATTAATTATGAATACAGAAAGAATATATTTTTTATGTGTCAAACGAGCATACAGGCCACCTGATTTTAAATAGCCGTTGCAATCCATGGACACCCGTAAATCAGAATGGGGTCCTATATGAAGGCGTACGTAGATGCGTTGCAACTTTTGGGGTCTAAGATGGGGGCTTTAAAGTGAGGACACTTTAAAGCAGCCGCACCTCTCTAACTGAAAACACACAAGAGAGATTATTAGGGCCGCGGTGGTACCTCCCCGGGCGAGCTATAGTGCTAATACCTGTTAAATATTAATAAATATTTTTTGTGAATGTAATTTTAAATCTTTGACTTATATATGCACTAGCGACAGTGGCATAATAGAAATCTTGTAAACGGGGTATAGAATTAAATTCGTTTGATTTTTATATGAAATAAGTGGTAATTATTGGTAATTATTGTTAAAAGTGATGACAATCAGTTCAGCCGATTTGAAGTTATCACATCTGTTTCAAGATAATTATATGGATATTATTCATATAACGCTTATTAATTACACTATCAACTGATTGATAATTAATTTGATCAATTGATAAAATTTGAATGACTACTGCAATTTCAAATGAAAATAATCTAAATCTGACGCAATCTGTGGAATACCCAACGTCGCGACACTGTCAAGCAGATATATTTTATTTAAGTTGATTGAATCGATGAATATATTTTATTTATTTATTTATTTAAGTTGATTGAGTCGGTGAATAGACCTAAAACATTACCTCATAGACCTCACACACCTAAAACTTTACCAGACCTTCATAATGAACAACAAGCAGTGGCGGATTTAGAATTTTTCAAGTTATAGATTGCTCAATTTTTACACATTATTTTTATATTCCAACAATTTTGTTGAAATTGCACGTAAAACAATATCTGGGTATATTTTTGAGTTACACATAATAGTCACACATAACAGTTGTACTACACATAGTAGTCAAACACATAATAGTCGATACGTAAGATTGAAATGGGTAAAATTATTCACAAAACTATTTACTATATTATAATTATATTTACTGCAAAATTTGTTGCAGACTCTTATTTGTAAGATATCAGAAAAGCGTCATGTAAATCTTTTTGATTTCTGTGAGATAGAAAATAAATACAGGCCCCAAATTTGTCGCGCCAAAAAACTGCCGCCCTAGATTCAAATTTGTCCGGGCTGGTAATTCCGCCACTGACAAGAAGAATGATAAAAGGAGTTAAGCTTGCAAGAACCTATATGGTTAGACTCGAGAGGTACCATGGCCATACACATTTCTGTCGTGATACGCACTTATGATTCGGTAGAAGAGTGTGGTTATCGGCGCCCTTATAAATGAAATAACTACCTTAGAAGTAGCATCGTAACTGTGATTGACTTCAAGTGAGACTCTTGTTTTATTCTTGTTTTGAGTCGATAGTGACTACATACCATCAGGTGGACTGCATGTTCGTTTGCTAATTTGATTGTATAAAAAAAGCTTAATTAAGTGCTTTACATCATCCAAATGTTGAAGCGCGAAGCAAATTACCTACATGGTCAATAATGTCTAATATGTCAGGAGAATTAAAACTTTATAGAGTTTGGTATACACATTTACGCATTTTAATGAAGACGATGAAGTGAATTTTAATTCTAACTTAGACATTCATTTATCCATCCATCCATCAGTCTTTACGTGTCCACTGCTGGACATAGGCCTCCCCCAGGTGCCGCCACTCTGACCGGTCCTGTGCTCTCTTCATCCAGCGGTTACCCGCTACCTTAATCAGGTCGTCGGTCCGCCTGGTTGGGGGACGCCGTGTACTCCTTTGCGTAGACGTGGTGGTGGCCCCATCGATTGTTCGTTCTACATAACAATGTAGAAAAGAGGACATTCATTAAAAAAGAAATAAAATAGTTGAATATGAATATGAATATGAATTCACATCAACTATTTGCCATGTTAATATGTATCTATGCTAAATTTTTAATGCGACGATAAATGATACAGAATATTTGTAAATTTTATTAAGTTTGAATTAGTTCATATCTCGCGCAGAGAATTGTGATTGCTATTCAACGCGGGAATGCAGCTAGTATCCTTGGAACCATGCCGCATGAGCACGGACTCCCTTTAGATTGTTTAGGTTAGGTTTTTATTTTAAGATTTTCATAATTATAATAGATTGCTTGTTTATATATTATTAAACTTAGATTAACTAACCTATAGCCATAACACCTCGCCACGACCGCATCGGCTGTTGATCTCGATAATATACGTCTATATACGATACTACATAATTATGTTTAACGCGATGTTTATATAACAAAGAGTAAATATTCTTAGAAGTTGGAATAATCTTGTATGAATGTTAGATAATGTATGTAAATAATCACACTTAAAACTGTTAATATACTCATTTCAATTTATTTTTTATCGTTTAACTCCGTTGTACTTTGTACTTATAGAGGTATACTAGATGTCACTCGCGACATCTGTCATCTGGGTAATATTTAGAAGTGGCAATGTACGATAAAAATATGAAAGTAAGTTATATGAACATCTGTTATGAAATTAAACGACCACACAGTTTAACTGAGAGTAAGTGGTCACTGCCTCAATGGAGCTCTCACTTGAAGTCGATAACAGATGCTATTGTCGAGGACTTTGATTGTCTTATCATATGAGCTGGCAAACATATTTTTTTTTACAAAAATGTAAGAATTACTTTACACGGCAAATTGGTAAAGTGGTGGTATCTTTTCACTGAAACATAATAATTGCTTCACGCTATAAATGGTAAGGTGTTGGCACCTTTTCTCCAAAATATAAGAACTGCTTCACGCTATAAACGGGTACGATGGACGTGGTACCTTTTCATCGAAACGTATAAATTGATTCACGCTAAATATGGACTAGGTGGTATCTTGGTATCTTTTCGGTTTATCAGATTCTACCACCGTACAAATATTATAGGTTTACTCGTTCTTATTTTTCTATTTACTGCCTACGCGCGTAATTGAGAATGATTTTCTTTCTGGTGTATTATCCGAAGCCTGCATTATCGCTAGGTTTAAAATATATACGCATAAATTTTGCTACTGAGTAACGTTAAACACTGGTGTAAACCTGTAAGTGATCTGGTGTCAACGTTGGTCCTCAATATAGTTTTCTAACGATACTTGGTCTGCACGCTTCTATACCTATACTTTTAAATTCCGTGTTTTATAAATATGAAATTACTTGACAATCTTTTATATAATGAAAAGTATACGAGTACCAATGTGAAGCTTAACACACAGACAGACGTGAGTCAAGTTGTCTATTTTATGATATGTAGTGACAAAATAATATGTTATCTATTATATCCACTGATATAATTCTGAGAATTATATCGATTACTTTACGCATGACAATCTTATTTACTAACGGGTACGTTGTTTTAATAAATGTTAGTTAAAAATTATAATATCAGTATTTGAGAAGGACAAGAATATAATATACGAATAGCTACATTGTTATTCGTTTGTTGACAAGCCCGAACTGACGCGAGATAAACGAATAGTTGATAGGAGTCTATTCTTATATTATGATGCGTCTCTTCACGCAAACAGTAGTGCTCAGTGTTATTATCCATGTGCTGCTACAAGGTGACGCAACGCCCTTGTCATATCAAGATATTACTAGTCTTTTTGCCAATCCGGTAAACGATTTTATTGGATACTTTTCAAAGAAATCTTCGAGTAATGAAAATAAAGATTCAGATAAAGGTGTCAAACCAAAAGAAAAAATGATCGATGTTCCAGCAAATACGAAGCAATGTAAGAATGGTGCCATTAGAGATGTGCATGGAGTGTGTAGGAATCGGTGGTGAATAAATACATCATTCTATTAATTATTTATAAAGTGGTGACTCAGTTGGATAAAAGCGTTACATAAAAATGGACGTAAAACTCGTGATGTTTATGATAGTAGTGACTTTATTAATGATTCGGAATGCGGAGTCAAATGTAGTGTTTAACTTTCATGATAAACTTCAAGCTAGCAGGCTCTCAACTACCACTGAAAAGAACGTGCAATCTAGTCAAATAATAAGAGTACCAGATCTCCAATGTGGAATAGGATATAGGCGTGATTCGATGGGAAACTGTAGACCACGATTATGAAGGTAATTTTTTGTGATAACTAAATTTGTTTTATTACTTCTAACAATCGAAGCGTGCTTGTTATCATTTACCAATACTTTGTGTGTTGAATCACACTTTATTTTACAAAATTATCATAATTTGAGTAATGATTAAAGAATAGTATAAAACTTATAGTAAACTTTATTAGGTACCTACAATAACTGTAGCAGATTGTTAGTAAGACAATATTATTTTACCTACAGTGGCATGTATTCCAGTATGTTTTATTGATAAATACAGATAATTATAGTCACGTAACGTACACAAGATAACGTAATTCTTAATTACTTTGCTTCTATATAGGTACTAGTATTATTCGTTCCTTCGTCCGTATGGTAAAAAAAAAATTGAATATATACTTCAAATATCTGTTATTTAATGGGATACCAGCGTTATGTTGACGTAGTAACTTGTAAAGAAGTATCAATATTTGTTTTCATGTGGAGAGCGCATACTTTTTAAAATGTTGAGTGTAAACTTCATTCTCTTCCAACCGTCCACTCCCAAAATTGGTAGTCATTGTCGTCATTGTATTTGTAGTTAAGCTGAATTTTGTTACCTTTCCCCGTAATTGTGACGATTCGAGACAGGCTTTAATTTCGTCAGTAAATGTGACTTGGTAGAAATTGGTTGGAGTCACCAGCCATTAAAACGACCATTCCACCCATAATATTTGTATTGTTACGTAAATTCTGGAGAATTCGAATTAGGGCCTCTACAGCGTTTTTGCGCGACCTCGTTATCCCACACTATGTTCTTGCATTGACGCAATATTTTGCCCCTTGAGCTATTTTTGCTAAATTTTCTGATGGGTGACTCTTCCTGAGCGAGATTCAATGGTAGTTTCAGAACGGAATGCAATATACTTCACTATCATCCTTACTGAATGGATGCGTTTATGTCGGAGGAGGTAGTTGCTTTTGCAATATGTTTATCTTTATGTATAAATTTAATAAAAATGTCTTGCCAGTTTCTCCGAGAGTGTCAAGAAAGATAATTGCATATTTGCCTTAACACTTGGCTAAAAATCGTGTTTATTTTAGTAGTAATGTTTAATTGAATTAAATCCGTCATTTGCCGTTACAAAACTGTAGAATCGCAGCTTAGTTCCCATATAATGTCACCTCCTATTTCTCCTGCGTATATTCCTTAAGGGCTGATAATTACAAATATGTTTACTTTGACTTTTTACTCACCATAGCCATTCTTTTATCTTTAAATTTTTCAAGGGCTTCGTTCGATCCTTTAATGTCATTATACATACATGTGTTTACTATAGCCTACGACATATATTTTCCGCCATATATTCTTGTACTTGTTCCATAATTTCGGGGCATTAAAAAAATGCATAAAGATCTCTGGTTTTGATTGTTGATTAGCATTTCAGGGCTTGTTTCAAATATTTTTTGCACATTTTTCGTCTTTCACGCACAACGATACTGGATTTACTGCTCCACAGGGACCGTGAATCATGTTTCATCATTGATACTGAATATTTTATCTTGTAGTGTAGGAGATATTAACCATACAATGGGCTTAGCTGCAACGCTTTTCATGTACCACTACTAGATACAAGTCTTAAATCGGTCCCGGATCAATGTAGCAAACAACGATTTTATACCATATTGGACAACCACGATAATTTTAAATAACTTGTAAATAATTACTTAAAGATTAATTAAAGATGTTTTATATAGATTTCTAAATGCCCATCGAAGCGCGCTGGTTACAGCTAGTTAGCAATATATGTATGAAAACAAAAAATAAACAGAAGTGCAAGACAGCAATTTGAAGTTCATATCTAGTGTGTGAAAAGTCGAAATCTTAACCACTCAATCACTATATTAAGCCTCCTCTTTTATTCACAACAATTATTATAACAATATTGTAATATTAATAATACCATACTTGGCTTTTTATGCCTTTTCAGATCGCGTGGACAGCGCCAATCAAATGAAACAAGGAAATAGGAAAGTTAATATATATGCAGTTATAAATATTCCACTCGATATTGTCTACGTTATATTTAATAGTAGAGTGAACTGTAATAAATCTTTTACTGATAATTTAAGGTCAAGAGGTCCATTTGTTATCGCCATATTATAATCGTAATAATGTCTTAAAGCTAGTTTATATAATTTTTCCTTCAGTCACTATTCTAGACGCATCGACTAACGAACTATATAAATATTACCAAAATGAAGATTTCAATAATTGTATTGTTTTGTGTTTCCATTTCTCTGAACACAAGATCTGCGGAAGGACAACTAGTAGGCAATGTTTTGGGTAAAGTTCAAAAGACAGCTGAAAAAGTAACTGACGACTTGGGTAATATTCTTGGTTTGAATAAGAATAACGGTAACCAAGATGGCAATAAAGAAGCTGGAGGTGATAAACAAGATAGCAAGCTGAAAGATGACGCAGTAAAAACAAGTACTGTTCCTACTGAAGCGAGTCCAAAAGTTGATAATACACCGGAATTACCAAGCACAACACAAAAAAGTTCTGTAAACGACGGAAAACCTGACGGCAAAGATGGAAAAACTGATGATAAAGATGGAAGAGAAAATTTTGCTGGTGGCTGTCTTGTTGGATACCAGCGCACCGCTGATGGAAGATGCATGCCTACGTACTAAAAATGTGATTCGCTGCCGAAATCTGAAACGAAAATCGTTCATTATATTTTTAATAAAAGTTATCAGCAACAAATTTATCTATATTATGTTTTTAAATGTGTTACGTTTAGTAATTACTTTTTATCCCTGTAGTCGGCATATATGTATAAATTATCTAGAAATAAATCTCTGACTTTGTCTATTGTGCTATTCATATTACAGTTGAAAACAAAACCATTACGCCACTGATGTACCAGCCATTAAGGTTATTACTTTCTTCTGTTCAGTATGTGATATCATTTGTCTAGTATGATGTTTAGATAACGGCAACTTATTCTATTAGCTGTATACGAACGAATTTCTGTATCAACGTTATAAGTAGGTAAATGTTTGAAGATCAGATATTATATGGTGTATACGAATAAAAAAAGTTAAATTTATTAGCAGTGTCAGGACAACAAGTTATCTGTGAATCTCTGTCTTTTTTTTTAATTATAGACGTGACAGTTACCTCTACTAATGTACCGACGTTAATAGCATTAGAAAATTTGCAGTCTATTATAAATAATTAATAATACAAATCTCAAGAGAATAATGAAAGTACAAGAATATTTTTTGATACATTATTTCATCCGCAATTTTAAGGTTATAAGAGATTTGATTTCAACTTGATATAAAGAATAGAAAATTACATACAACCTTAAGAGGACCATGAAATACTTTATCATTTTAGGCTACTTGGAGTAGGATTAAACATGATGAGTAGATAATTTGAGATCAGAATTACTGTCAATAATAGATAAATAGGGTACATTTTTTGTGTTTCCGATACTGGAGAGTTTAGTAGAAATAACTCTTTCCTTCCTTTTGCTATATTTGCGAATGTCTTTTTTATTTTTTTAGTAAGTTTTTCACCGTTTTTATTGTCTATTTACAATTTCGGTAAATAACTTAGATATATAATAATATTTTTACAATTTTAATGGAATGATTTCATTAATTAAATAAATACATTCTCGAAGTCAAATGTTTCTTCGTAATGTATGGTTGTGCATCAGCAAATCGGTGAGTACGTATGTGACAAACACTTTAGTCCTAGACAAATTCTTACAAGATCTGCTATACATTCATATAGTACAATTACAAAAAAAAAATGGTGTGGCACTCCAAACATGTACTGAACAATTTTTTGAAGAAGATGGTAAGCTTTTCTAAAGTCGTCAATTAAAGCACAGAATAACTAAAATTTAATTATGATATAATGTCGTCTGTTGAGTACATATAGTATGGTAGTAGGTAGCAGGTGTATTATTTTATAATTTACATGTAATGCAAAGTCATTAGATGATTAGTGCTCTAAGCATTTGGTAGTTGGTGCATATGGGCTTTAATAATCAGGTAACATAGGGCATACTACATCTATTTCTATTTATCACGCAATAAAATGTATATTTAACCTAAAAATCCGTGTATAAATATAAAATAACTTTAGTAGAAACGCTAATTTATATGAAGAACGTTTGGATATAACTTCGCGTTTCCTCAAGCGAGAGTCGATTGCGAGTCTAATGAGAAATAACGATGAAACTGTTTCCCTAACTTTTCCCGTGACTTTATTCCTATTTGATTTTGCGTTGACTTCGTTCATTAGTACTATTATATAAAAAAGAAAAGTTGTCAGTTTATTTATTTGTTGTTCTATAAATTCATAACAACTGGTGTAATTTACCTCACAAGAGT
>DWON01010636.1:0-10655 GCA_018251015.1 Phocides pigmalion okeechobee
AAGCGTCCTCCTTTTAGTCGCCTCTTACGACAGGCAGGAGATACCGTAGCGCTATTCTGGTCCCGCGCTATAGGGACAAAAACCACAGAACATAGTTTTTAGTTTTATTTCTTTATTTTGAAAATTATACGTTAAAAAAACGTTAGTATTAACCATATATTGATTGATTAATACTACGTTTTTTTATGACAATTTTCATTGTATAAGAAGAAAAATATTTTTACAACCTTAGTGAGTCGCTTTATGTCATAACACCATTATGTTGTTACTCAAATGTCATGTTTCTATAAGATCTTTTATTTAAATATTCTAAAAAGAAAAAATATATTTAAACTCATATCATATACATCAATTTACTATACTATATTATTTATATGAAATAAAAGCTGTTATATGAAATAAAAAAATTCTCGCTGTTGGACTTGTACAGTAGTCTAAAGCTGTAGCAAACTGTATGTATTCAGTATTGAGTAACGGGTGCGCCATGAAGTACCGAGTAACGAAACGTTGCTCATGAATGTATTTCGTCACTCGCATTTTTCGTATTTTCGTAGTTTTGATAATTCGTAGCTTTATCGGTTGTCCAACAATTGCAATAGTGTAAGTTAAATTTAATTCTAACAAAACTAAATTTAATGTTGATTTATGTTTAGAAGATTGTTTTAATGTTGTTTCACATAAATAATTTTGAATACCTATTACTCCAGTAAATTCCCTCTACAGTTTACTTGTTTTAATTCTAAAATTATAAGTATTGAATCTAAATGTAGAAAAAATAAGTTGAAAATGTACTGTGAGCAGCTGGTATGTAGGTAACGTAGTTGTATGTTTTCTATAAATACGACTAATGCGATGCGTTATCATTCGATCATACTATCGATTATTGACTAACGGTCGAATTCCTAGGTTTATTTTTTAAATTAATATCAATAAATTAAAACTTATGATAATTGAGTGTTAGTGTTTGTACTTCTAATTTTCATTTTCTGGTAGAAGTTTTACATTATTTTTATAACTTACAATTAGATTATTTATTATAACTTATTACTTTATAAATTATTTAACTTTCCGTCGGCCCGGTGGCGGAACGTACCCATGTCAGCAAGTTTTCCTGACGTAAAAAAGAAGCTAACTAACGGCTAATATAGCACAAAATCACAGTATACGCACTTCTGCTACCCTGGCTGTGATTTCGATATTCTGATGTTTTTACATAACCAGTACGGAGCCGTGCCGTCTATGGATAAACGACAGATAGAAACGATGACTCAATGTGTCGACATTGACACGGCAAATTGTTGACATTATGACATTGTTCGCCGAACTTCAAAAAGTTCAATTCAAAACTATTTGGATGCGTTTTTTTGTGTTAAATATTTACGCTTTGGATGCATTGCTGTTAAATAATTATCATTTGTTTAATTAATGTTTCACTTCAATGAAATATGTATCATTAAGACCTTATTTCAAAAACATTATAAAAAGAACATTATTACGTGTTCTAAATATATTTTCTTAATTCTCTTTAACTAAGTTAGGTCTTACGATGTGGTCGATATTATTTTTAATAATATTGTCAGTTATAGCTTTCCTGTTTACTGATGAACTGATATCAAATTTGAAAGAACTGTTCATAAAATCAGGTTTATTTGGAATTGACTTGTGCAAGGTTAACAAGAGCAAAGTGTATGTTGATTTACAACAAATTACTCTTAATTTAATATTACGTTATGAATGGATAAGCATTGTTATTTATTGACATTTCAGGCCAGAAGCAATAGGTGTTGTATCAGGATGTGTGTTTTTGGTTACAAGCTTTTTGTTTATTCCAATATCTTTTGGGTATAGTCTCTTAGACCGAGGGAATTTCCCCCACAATGAGGTAATAATGTCTTCCTATTTAAATAAATTTCTTCAAAAATTTATATAAAGAATATTTGTAAGCAAATGTGATAACAATACTCTAATATTAGGACTAAGTAGAAAAAGGAAGGAAGTCCTTTATGTAGAATTTACTGGATTTTACTTATTAGATAATGTTTTGAAACAGTTCAATGCTTGTATAAAACTAAATTCTTTTAACTACAAGTAAATATATTATAATGGGCACTAGGAACTTTGTCTTCGAACCAATTGTGCTACCTCACTTAACAAACATAATCTTTATTTTTTAGTTTGCAGAATTATTAGCAGCCTTGTTATCAATATGCTGCATGCTGCTGCTGGGTTTTGCAGACGATGTGCTGGATTTACGTTGGAGGTACAAGCTCCTCCTTCCAACAGTTGCATCACTTCCATTACTTGTAGTATATTATGTTAACTTTAACTCGACAACCTTTATTGTACCAATACCATTAAGACAATATTTAGGGATGTCTATCAACATAGGTAAGATTTAAGTATTTTAACAATATTGCATTTACTAAAGAAACCATGTGAGTCTGATAGCTTAAAGTCACCAGAATATATGAAAATGTACAAATGGCACCAATTGAAGTTGAGGTGATAGATTATATTAAGTGTCTAAGTCCATGAGCAACATTGACTACTTATTTAAGAGGATTGTAGAGGTGTTTGATACTTGGAAAAATAAATACTGGTCAAGGATAGTGAGTTGATTGGTAACCTGCTTTTTCCATAATATCTCACAGCTTCCCTATGGTGTACAACAGTGCTGTTTATTACTTGGTGCAATGCGCTTGTACACATATTGGGGTCGGATATTCCATCTATGTATTTGTAGATGGTACATCAATGCTAAAAATACAATATAATGTTAAATGAATTGTTGGTGTATCTTCAGTCTACAGAATAGTTTCAGTTTAGTGCCGCCTCCCACAATGCTGAACCAATCTAATATACAAGGGCAGCAGTCAAAGTGTTAAGGGAATTATGCATGTAAGATCCAGAATGCTCTCAGTTTGGGGATTAGAACTCAAGAGGATATTATTGCAGTATATGCTTGAATAATTTTATGGTTTTAAACTGTTTCAGGATTTTTGTATTACATCTATATGGGGATGCTAGCAGTTTTCTGTACTAATGCTATAAATATTCTAGCTGGGATTAATGGTCTGGAAGTGGGACAGTCAGTTATTATAGCATTGTCTATAATTGCTTTCAACATTATTGAACTTAGTGGAGATCAATATAAAGCCCACATGTTCTCATTACATATGATGATACCCTATTTAGCAACTAGCATGGCATTGCTAAAACACAATTGGTATGTACACAGTATTTTTTATGAAAGTTTATGCAATGTTATCCTCATAACTATATTGTAAATAATAAAAAAATGCTTGTAACTTTATCTGGCAGTTTTGTTGACTTTATGTTGACATCAATGATAGGAATATTTATATCAATTAGTTATCATTAAAAAAACAAACATTTGTTTTATGCTGTACATAAACTTTTGCAGATGCTGTCAGAATCATAGTAATAAATAATCATAATAATTGCATTGTTCTTTAGTTTATATTTTTTTATATCTCCATTTCTTTTTCAGGTACCCTTCTAAAGTATTTGTGGGCGATACATTTTGTTATGTATCTGGTATGACATTTGCTGTTGTAGGTATTTTAAGCCATTTTAGTAAAACTGTGTTATTATTTTTTATTCCACAAATAATCAACTTTGTATATTCTGTCCCTCAATTATTTCATGTAATACCTTGTCCTCGGCATCGGTTACCTAAATATAGTGCTGAGACTGATTTACTTCATGCTAGTCGAACAAATATTGCAAAAAAAGACTTAAACCTATTAAGTAAATTGATCATTCAAGTGTTCACTTGGCTACACGTAGTCGACAAAATTGAAGATAGTGACCACATAACACTGAATAATTTAACATTAATAAATCTGTTTTTGATCAAACTTGGACCAATATCTGAGGTAAGATTAACATCCAGTTTGTTGCTGTTCCAAATATTCTGCACTTTTGTAGCCTTCCTTATAAGGTATCCTATGGCATCATATTTTTATGATGTTTAATGTAATTAATTATAATTAGCTTACATTGTGATAAAACAAATTTTTAATTTACTACTGTTTTTAAAATACATAAGAAATATTATGAACATTTATTATGAGTAAGGAGTGGAAATAATATAAATATTTCAACTATAAATATTTCTTTCCTTTAAATTATTCATTTAATGCTTATTAAGCTTTTTTAAATAATGCACTTTATATTAAATACCTACAATAAACATAAAACTAAAAGTTCAATCAATAGAACCAATTTTATGCGACCTCAATTTACCACTATACCAAATATAGATAAAGCGACTGTTCCCGATAACAGTGTTTTTTTATTTCCTAGCTGCTTCCTGCGCTCCCATTCATGTGAGATTTACTTTTCGGGTTTTTTCAGCTAACTTGAGAGGTATATATTTTTTAACAGCAATAAGTTCTCATAAACTCACCCGAGACTTATAAAATTAACATTACTTTTTATTATAGATGATTGAAATGACACAAACACTAAATGTGAAATTAAGCTGACTTTATACATTGCTAAAAACCACACCAATACCGATTCAGCTATTTCTGAGATTAGCAGGCAGAAACACAAGCAACAATTCTAACATCACTTGTTTCTATTTCATTAATAAACCCTCTTAAATAGTTCTTTTAAAATAATATTTTCCATGTACAGCAGCCACTTACAAATGTTATTATTTATTTAGAATAGTTACTGTATCTGTTGAAAACTTTGTCTTTGCCCATGTTCTTGAAATTATTACGTGAAGAAATATATTAATTAAATATAAAAACATAGCATTGTTTTAAAAATACCCAAATGAGTAATTTTAATAAGTGGGGTTACTTATATATAATAAAACAGTTTCAATCACAAATAAAAATGTTATTAATATAATAAAAGCAATTCATATACTTCATGCATAGGTTTTGTATGTAACAGTCATCTTTGGTTTTATTTACACCAAACTAATATGTCACAAAACTCACAACAACAGCATTTATTATTTACATTTTAGCATCACTTGCAATACAAATTTTATGTGCCCTTTAACCACATAAACCATTAATTTAACCAAATATCATACAATATATTATCTTCTGAATCATTTTCATTTATTATCCTAAGTGTTTTAAGAGTCTGTAAATAGAAGGTTAATTCAGAAGTTACAACACCATGCTGGGGGCTGCCATTTGCTACTATGTTCATTTTCACTAACTGTTCTCTTAATTTGTCTTTAAAGTTATCATGCACCTTCATATAAATGGTTTTAATTTGGTCAGTAGGCAAAATATCAATGAGTGCTTCGTGTAACTTGACTAAATGTTTAGAAATATTTCGGAATGTTCGAGATGGAACAGGAGGTTTAGCATCCCACCCATTCAGTTGAGAACTGAGCATATTACTAACAATTAAGCATATTTTACTCTCTATTTCCTTCTTATGGCCTGCTATATCACTCTCAATGCTAATAAAACCATGTAGGGATAGATCTTTTGAATGCACTTTTTCCAATAGTTTAATCAATAAAGGAAGAAGCCAAAGAATAACTTGTAGAGACCTGGACACTAATGCGAGATTTGATGTTGTTATTGTTTTCAATCCGGCACTTTGGATTGCACCAGCTCCTAACACTAACTGACAGCATCGAGAATTAAATAATCTTATGAGTTCCAGCATACAATGTACTAAATACTGAACAATATCTGGAGATTGTTTGATCGCATCACAGTATTCTAGTAAAATTTTTATTAACAACTGTACTGTAGCAACAACAGCATAAATCTCTTTATTAATGATTAAATATTTTCCATCAGGATTATTGCTATCGTACTGTAGTGAGGATGGTATTTCACCATTTTCACATATTTTAGTAATTACACTCTGCAACTCACAGGGAACATCTGCCATTTTCCATCTTTCAGAGTTAATAGTTGCAGTAAGCTGAGATCTTCGCTCTGTGTGAAGATTTTGTAAATATTTCATAGCAAAGCTTCTTAGAGCTAATTTCATGGCATTGCTATAGTGACCTGTGATTTCTTCACATTTTATAGAAAAAATGTTAATTAACTCTGACAATTTGGATAACTGAGATAAGTTTGAGAATACATACTCTTTATCAGTTCTAGTTACAATAAGATTAGCACATCTTTCATTGCTATAGTCTGAAAGAGAAATAATCAGTTTTTTTACCTTTTCTTCTATTAGTGTTAATTCTTCTTGTGTCCAAATTTCTTCACTACCATTACCTGTTACATCACTCATTTGACTAATATCAAGTATTAAATTGCTAAGAGATAAGATTCTTTTGAATAAAATAAGAATATTAGGTGTAATCCTTTCAAGGAAAATAATTCCTTCATTACACATCAGCCAAATATCGGTATTTGATCCTCTTAACACAATTTCAGTGTTTCCTTCCCTTTCAGAGATAATTTCAATTACACATTGTTTTATAGTAGCTTGTATTGATGTCATTGCTTCTGTTTTAAATATATCTATGAAATCAAATTCTTTTAATCTGAGAATTCCTGATACAATGGAAACTATTTTATCTTTCTCTGGAATATCAGTATGGTCTTTCAGAGGCCTATTTAAATCTGATACAATAAATCTTTGAAATTCATTGTTTAACATTTTTTGTATAAGTCTCTTCATTTCTGTCAATTGTGGAGACAAATGGCGGAATGCTTGGACACCTGAAAGGCGTGTTGAAAGAACTTTCTGCGTTGAACTGATTAAATCAAGAGCAGCTACATAATCTGAGGTGCTTAGCAACAATTGGATCATAGGCTGTGTTTGCTGTACTGTTCCCATTAATTTAAGCAGTTCATGAACATTGCCAAGGTTGTGATTGATTTTAGTAAGGCTTATTAAATTCAGTGGGCTTTCTGTCAAATTACTCTTAACACCTTTTATGTTTAGTCTGGTATCTTGAACAGTTTTTACAGCTCGTGCCATTTGTTCCATTATAGTATCATGAGAAAGCATAGCATGGAAAAATGCATCAGACTTTTGGGCAACTTGTTTAGAAATTTTCATTTCAATAACATCAAGGTATGTACTTAATGTTTCTTGTAGTGATCGAATAACACTGCTAGAATCTTGTGAGCCCGAAAGGCCAGAAAACACCTTACTAAAAATTTTGGGATCATTTAATGGGAATGATGGACTATAAAATATACTGGGTACTTCCATTACATTTTCTATCACTGGTGGTTTTAATTTAACCGGTACATTTTCTTTTAGTTGGCAATGTCTTCTGTATCTTCTTGATATTTTTTTACAATAAGATTCAAAATGCAATAAAGATATTTCAGGTAGATATGGACTTGGATATATATCTACTTTATCAATAAAACTGTCCCCCCAAGTTTTTGTGAAGAAGTTTGTCTGTTTTCCTCTGTTTGGATCATTTAAAACAGCTGGCAAATTTTGTGATGATGAATAAAATGTCCAGTCTTCTGAGTCATTTCTTGCATACAAATGGTATTCTCGTACATGATATTTAAATCCTGGTTTTCGTAAATCCCCGAATTGTAAAGCTGAGCAAATACCATTTCGTCCATATTGACATAATATGATAGACCCCTCTTTAATACTGTGTTTTTCGTGTATGTGCCTGGAGTAAAAAAAAAGTTTTGTATGAAACATTAAGTAAGATATTTCTTAAAATAGTAATAACGTAATATATTTAACTAACCTTTCAAATTCCGTGGGATTGTTAAACAGAAGGCTGGGACAGTGTACACAATTTTGCCAAGCTGGCGTGTTATTACTAGGAGTGGACTTGTCCTCCATAACATGTTTGTTTCTCTCAATGTGTATAATATATTATTTTAATTTGGAATTTAGTATCATCTAATTCGTTGATCAATTCTTAACAATTTACTTGTAGTCATGATACCTATTGTATTGACAAAAATGTTGACAAAATGTCACAATTGTCATAGTGACATTACAGTGAAACACAGCATTGACGTATGCTCCATAATTTTTATTTTTAATATATTCACGTAAGGTGTACCACATTATTTTTGAAGGTAGTGGTGAGAGTATTTTAAATCTATTGTTGAGATATGCATAGTATATATTTATAATTTATTTACCACGCAATACCGTAGACTATTCTACGCGCATTGTTTAATATTTAAATGTACGTGTAATGTTCTAACAGTAATGTAAAAACACTTAGATTTGTAAGAAAGTAAATAAAAATTCCGACCATAGGACCCCACACCTTTTTTAGAACCAACAAATAAGATACCCAAACCTAAAATCATAAGTTTAATATATTAACGAAATAAATGAGCAAGGAGTGCAGGGAAACACCGATCTTTACATAAAACAAGATACTAGAAAGATACATATATATCTTTATTGTTTGAGTTGAGTATACATATGAACATTACTAAAGTTTGATTAACGTTCACACTTCACGTACTGAATCGACATGACAATGACAAGCACACAATCATCAAGACCCAGAATAAAATACTAAATTTATTAATAGGATGTCTGCCTGATTGAGAATCGAACCTATGCATCAGTAAAATGGCACGTGTATGCGAATGAATTTAATTTAGGATTTTGAGTCAAGTAAAAATACTTTATTAAAAATTTTATTAGGTGTATTTCCCATAAATAAAACCTTAGAACTAATCATAAAATAAATCTAACCTTAACAATTAAAGGCAGTCCGTGCTCTCGCGGCATGGTGCAGAACGCTATCGGCATTCCCGCGTTGAATAACGATGGCAATTCTCTGCGCGAGATATGAACTAGTCCTCTTCTCATCGACGGCCTCGATCAAATGTGGGACTAATTGTATTATCGGTTATAAAAAACATTTATTTTTAATATGTCTGTATTTTTTTTTATAAAAAGCGATCGTTAAACTATGCTCAAAATGTTGGCAATGCGTGGTTGTTACATTTAAGACTAAGATTAATATTTTGTAAATTTTGATTTTATTTATTAGATTATTTAATGGTAATCATAAATAACATTCTACCCTCACAAGTTACCTCTGTGTGTTGGCCATTCACGGCTTGAGTAGACATTTATCCCACACAAGTTCAAAGTTAAATAATAAGTGTCGAAAATATTAAGTTTATTTATAAAACATGATTTGTTTTTAGGTGTAATAATAAGATTCGTCATTATGTTTAATTACTTATATTTTAGTTTTACCTTACGCTATTAATATTTTTCGCTCGAGATTCGATTTAGGTAATTTTATAATTATGAAATGTAGAAAGGTATCTTAGATTCACTGCGATGAAGATAATAATCTATGTATATTGTTTTATTTAAATCAGTTTATATCTATTATATACCCTTTAAGCAAATCTCTTAAAATATAAAATGTATCTCTTTTGTAATCTTTGGTATAATCTAATGTATAATAATGACTTGGGACCCTCGAAAGTCGGGGTACCGGGGTTAAGGGTTTGCCTTTATGGTAAAGACGTACTGATGTTTATACAATCTTGAGGCAATGCGAAGATTTCATTAATGTACATATGTAGGCGTAGACAGAAAAATAAACAAAATGTTTTAAGGGTTGATATGTTTAATTAAAATAACAACTCTCGCAGATGTAACCATAGTAGATATGCTATCTTACATAATTTGCAAGTTACACTGTTGTTATGAACATTGATTCTAATGCCTTTTCATATTAATATTTGTCTTCTTTTTTTTAAGTACTTATACTATTAGCTAGGTACGACGTATTGATACTTTTACATATTGTTAATAATACAGTATATCTTCTTGTATTTTATATATTCACTCCTTTTGACAATGATAACATGCGCACGAGACCGCCGATTTAAATATTAAGTTTCTTTCGCCGTCTAAGCATAGTACTTTTACCGGAACCTGAAATCGAACAATAAAATGTTTGTAATATTAGTAACCTTACACATATTTTTGTTAAGTCTTTGACTGATTATATTTTATTTTGGTACTTACATCTTCAGATTCCATGATGTTACAACATTGGCCTAGAGAGGTGACTGGATGGCGTTTAAACCCCAGCATTATGCTCGGCAATGACCACGACTCGCAGTACCCGCGGCAAGCGTTTGTGGTGATCTTAAATTCGACGCAGTCTGGTATACTTATATTTCTGGTGTGACCTGAAATTTTTACAATATTATAAATATTTGAAATCGTGAAGCGTTACTAACGTCGGTTTTATGCGAAAATATATAAATGTGATTAAAAATATTAACCGATTCTATGGCAGCCAGGTTTTCTCCACGTTTCTGCTGTGATTACATGAGTTAGAGATATAAGTAACATTAAACTTTTTAGGAACATTGTGATTGTAGACTCAGTTTGCGAATGAATTAAGCTTTCGAAGAGATGCTTTATATATTCGTTTACTTGATTTAATGTGCTGGAATCGTCAACATTTTTGGTAAAATATATTAATAGTAATAATTTTTACAGTGTCCTGTGAATGTACCTATAAGCAATGCTTACTAGCCCTTATTACAATTATGAGGGCTCAAAATTCTAGAAATGTATCTAAATAAAATTACTAAATTTATGTACGTAAGCCGTGTGGTGCCAGTTGCGAATAACACCACTCCCTCTCTTCCCGTGGATGTCGTAGAAGGCGACTAAGGGATCAAACCAGGAGATGGGCAGCA
>DWON01010637.1:0-10655 GCA_018251015.1 Phocides pigmalion okeechobee
ATGGGTACCTTTATACGCAAGAGAACCCAAAACAATGTATTTTGCTTTTATCTATTTCTCTGTACATCTATATGTTTGTGCACGCTAATCTCAGAAGTGGCTTATTCAATTTGCATGCAGTTTTCGGGAGTATATTGCGATGAGCTTCACTTAACATTTAGCGTTTTTTCCATTGAAATCGGTTAAGAAATAAAGAAGTTGTGTCAATTTGTGTCATCACCGACGAAGTCGTAGGCACAGCTAGTGGCTGTATAAATAAAAATATACAGTCATACTTTTATCTCCTTTTTCCCACAGGTTTAAGACAAAGAAAGAGCTTTACTTACGAGACCTGAAATAAAAAATATTTCTCTTGAGCAAACGTAAGGTCCAGTCAAAATTCACATCCTGTATGCTCCATATGTATTCATGAACCAACTTCGAACTTCACTGAGAAGTGCATAATAAACCTTATGTACGGAGACGTGAGGTTGTTTTTTCTTTATAAATGAATGCGCTTGGGTGTGTGAAATTTGGGAACGGTCCAGTACGGTCATGGTGTGTAGCGGTAATAAAGCGTACTATTCGACCAATCCAACTAGAAGACTGTCAAAAGTGACGTCATACATTAAGTACGCAGGTAATGTATCGAACCCTACAAGTTCTATCATCTTGCCTGGTACCATAAAGCTTCTAGCTTTAAAAAATTCTCTTCACCATAATAAGAATTTTCTTCATTTAAAATTTTCAAGAAAAGTCTGGGTAGTTGCGGATATTTCATTATCTAAGCAAACTCAACAACAAAGGGAAATGATAGAACAAAGTGCAATGAGCTTCGGAGATAATGTAGGGTGACCTTGAAGCGAAAGTTCTAAAAACGCAAAAGCTCTAGATACTATTACATTAGTTCTTGATAATATAGCTTCCATTAGTTCCATTGAATAGTTACTACAGAGGAATCAAAATCAAAGTCAAAATCTAAATATTTTTATCCAAAGTAGATTCTTTACAGAACTCTTTTTGAAAGTCAATAAACTACCACCGACACGTAAGGTATTTAGTTTTGAAGAAGAGTCGGCGAAAGATACTCCAAAACACACATCTTTTCCATCTTTGAAAATGTAATTTCCTATCTAACTAGTAATACTTACTACTAACTAGTAGTATTGGTCTATCTAGTTGTATGGCATAAGTGAAACTTACAATAAAAATGAAATCTTCTAATCAAAATGTTACTTGACACATTTTAAGAGTTTACAAAGAGTAAAGTAATCTATATTTTAGGTCTATCACAGGTGAGTCAATTTTAAGTACTAATAGATATAAGATTAATAACTGCTACGCGGATAAGTCTCTTCTTTAAAACAAAAGTTTAAGCTTGGAAATGTACGAAATTATATATATTTTTATGTGACAAGAGCAGCAAATGAGCATGCACACCACCTGATGTTAAGTAGTCGCAGCCCATAGATATCCACTTACAACCACAAATACGACTGAAATCCTCTCTGAGTTCGAACGTAGATGTGTTGCTAAGCCTGAAAACTAGGATGGTCGCCTCGCTTCAACGTATAGCCGGCAGCTGCACCTCTCCAACCGAAACACAAGTAATGCTTTACAGCGGATTATGAGGGCGGTTCTATACCTATTAGTCCTCAAGATTGACTTACCTGTAATTGACCTAAAATATAGTTATCATAATTGAATATTTAAAAATAAACGAATTTGACTGTTATAGAAAAATAGGGATAACAGTTCTACGTTAAAAGTGAAACTACCAACGTTTTTGTCATTAATGCATGTAGAATACTAAGGTATGCTTTTGGAGTTGTGGACTTTTATGTAAGGAAAGGAAGAAATTGGATTGCAGCCGAAGCAAAAATGGTTGTTTTAAGACCAACACCAAAACTGGTTCAGTAAATGCAAAAAAAATGTTCCAGGTTTCTTTCAATTGTGAAGAGAGAACCGTGTCCAGTAAATGGATATAGACCGATAATTATAGACACAGTAATAGATTCAGAACACAAGCCAGAAGTTAATTTGTCCGTTTTTTTCGTTTATAAATATGGCGACAAGAAAGAGATGTCTGTTTCTGACATTATCTTAAGCTAGTGTAGAGTTTTGCGAATGATTTAAAATAAATTCCTTTATACTTTATTGTACACAATTCGTTTTCATTGCAGTGTGTACCCATTAGTATAACTTTTGACTCTTCACCCCACGACCTTGGTTTGATTTTAAAAATACTATTAATTAAACGGTATATAAACGTAGGGTATATGAGCCATCAACGAGCACACCGTCGACGAGCTGAACAGCATAGCTCCCATAACTAATATAGAAGCCATAAAACAGTCGCCGAAGCCTAAATCGGCGAGGAATAAAATCATCATCATCATCATCGTTACCATCATCACCATCATCATCATCATCATCGTCATCGTCATCATCATCATCATCATCTTTTACATAAACGTTATAGGAATATTTACATTGTCTAAGAGTTTTTCGCTTTGCCACCATAATGAATAGACACCTATGCCCAGAAAATTCTAAGAGCAAATGGTATTCAGCTCTGAATCAAAGAGGTGCCTCATACGCATATGACCGAGGGACAAATTTAATATCCTCACCTACAAATTCTCTCTACTTTACTTCAAAAAAGCCGTTTATTGTAAGAATATAAACAGTTACTTGCATATTCATTTTAAGTACTCACAGGATCTAACACAGTAAGATTAGGTACCCTAGTAACATACAAGGCAGTTGAACTCTTCCCTACTTTTAAAGTCTATAAAAAGATAAGTCCCGTTATTTGCATATCCCCATTTAGAATTTACGATTACATTTACCCAAATTATATTTCGGCCAATTTAGCTAAACACCTGGGGCGTCAACGTACGCGTTAGCTCGGCAAGCCGCACTAATCCGGTAAACAAGCTAACGTATAACCGGATCGATCCGGTTTGAACTGGATTACCGCGAGCGACCTCCGGACAAATTGACTTATACAGCACCCATATTACAGGCGCAACGTAGGCTACAAGTTTTACTTAATCTAGTAATATGGCGTGTTTTGAATCTGTAGTCAAATTATTATGTACCGTAGATTCGTATGGCATTCAAAAATAATCCTGTAACAATCTACTTAATGCCATTAGATTTTTATGGAACTTTTAATTTCGTCATGCTTGTCCATATATATGTCATGATCATTTTACTTAGAACTTATATAGATGACATATGAAAGATAGATATGTTGTATGAAATACTACATATTGGTGAAGTATCATTCAAATGTGTATTTAAAATTATTTATTAGTGATGATTTTTAACTATAATCATCGCGGAATTTATCCATTTTACTATGTAATGGGTATTCACGATTAACGAATTTAATTGCCGATATTTCGAACCAGTTGCCGAGATTTTTAGCCGTGGCCTCGAGCTATGCAATATTAGTAACAAAATAATTACAAGTATTAAAAGAAAAATATGAGAAGGACTCATTAGATTTAGGTAAAGTATAAAAAATAATTCACAAATTTTATAAGATATCATATAATATACTGAACAGATTCAAAAGGTAACTTTTTTAAGCCTATATTTGGCTATCTATATATTCGAAATACAGCATTTAAAATCCTGAAAATTGGGGTCACCCATCCAACTTCCAACCGCATCGTTAGTAAGTTTCATTGTTTACGATATATACAAACCACGGGCCTCAACTCTTCAGCTCAATTTACTACCGTCAAATGTTTTGTAGCAAGGGAATAATCCCGGAATGATAGTCTGTACTGGCTTGGCTACGGGATAAGTAATTAGTTGGGGCCGCAAGGAATTGTCGCATAATTATCTCATTTCGCAACGCAGATATTTATTACCCCAATTAAAAATAGAGTAATTCTTAATTTGAAAACAGGGATCTTACTTCCATCTTAACAGGCTTATATTAAGCTTACTTTGCGATTTCGTTTTTTTAAATTACAAGATTTTAAGATAAAAAGAAAAAGTAATTTTTGTGTTTAATTTACTGACTTTTTTTAGAGAATTTCAACTTCCACTTTACTAATGGATGATGAGCTACAATAAAATATATTTTGATATTTATTTATGGTATAACTCTTAAAATAACAAATGTTACCAAAGGCGATGTTAATTATTTACCATATGGAGCATATGGAATACTTACGTTATCTTACGCCGTTATACCATGTGATATGCCATTACCAGATAATGGTATTATCTGTCAGTCAAGATAAGAAATTTGTAGCAGGTGCTGAATGCTGAGTGCTGATGAAATTATGTGTTTTATTGGTGCATGCAACGTAGGATGAACCACGCTAAAAATACCGCTATAATCCGCATTCCCAAATACGCCAAAAGAAGTATAACTTGAAATAAAAATGGATTTATTTTTGTCCACTTATTCAATTGAATTGATTTTTGTTCATTTGTTTTGAGATCGGCATTCAAATATTTAGTTTTGTTTTATTTTCTGTGAGGAGTTTCTGATTCCAGAACACTTCGCAACAATTAAACAAAATTTGTAGATTTTGGACCTATGATTGTGATTCGTCTTACATTATAATTATTAGATGCGTCCTCATGTAGGTAGTTCCAGGAAAGTAATTAGCGTGGGCCGGAAGGAATTGTTACGTAATTAGCACATTTTCCTCTTCCAATATTTATAGCTCGGTTCTAATAAGGTCGTGAATTATGTGCAGAGCTTAATGACGTAGAATGCGTGCTTTATAATCCAACGATAGCTGGAAGAGACATGTGCAATTTACAACGCGTGATTAACGATTTCAATGAAGCAATTTTGGTGTTAGAAAAATTATGAAGATTTCTTTTATTAACGAACACTTCTAATAATGCAGTATGCATAACACGATCTGAATATCTAGATAAAGGAAGAAACTGACAGAGCGATTTAGTAATCAACGCACAGCCGAAACCTAGGATTCTGAAATTTTGCAGAAAAGCTTTTTATGGTCAAATAACTATTAAGAAAGGAATTCTAGAAATTCAACCGCAACCAAAGTTAAGTAGAAGAAGAAAATGTTATGGTTTTTATTAATTTGCTTCTATACATGTATAAAGTAAAATAGAGCCGAGTGCCTCAACGCCTCTGTTAAGTCTTGAGCCGATCACCTAAACTTCAGGAGTAGCAAGGCACTTATGATCGTCTTCAAGTTGGACTCTTGTTCTTTAGGGAGTTCATTGCAGATACCCATGAGTGTAACCACATACCATCAGGTGAACTGTATATTATTTTGCCACTTCCAATATAAACCGGTATAAAAATGAAATTAAAAAATGAACTTCAATGAATTTTACCTGTAAAAATACATATATAGGGAGGAATAATAGGGATATGGTAAAGAAACGCACCACGTGGCCAAGAGCTTAGAAAAACGTAGTATAGGATAGAGGCTAGTGGAGATATGATTTTGGAATGTTGAATTTGGAGCTAACCATCAGATTCGTTCTATGTGAATTACTGTCATCTACGTTTATATGCGAGAAATATAAAGGATGTTAAAAGGAAATGTGCACCTGAAATATAAAAAAGTAATTTTCAAAATTCATGTCCAATTAAGACGAACCAGTTGCAATGCACCGTGCCGCTATTGTACGTGCAATAAACGAAAACTGTCATAACGCGAAACGGCCAGCGGTATTAAAAATTCCATCATGGTGAATTGCCTGTGGCGAACCCAGCACGCTTGAATACTGAACCAAGGCTTTTCAGCTCTATTCACAAGAAGGTGAATGCGGTAACCGGTATCCGAAATGACCAATAAACCAGATCGCGGTCACGGGAAAATCACCCGTCCGTCTAACATATAGACGATAGATTGGCGTCAAATATAACCAACCTTGAAGTTCTTTCGGTCCTCAGTAGTAATGTGGACCGTTTGACGAAGTACGGCGGCGTTTGAAATTTATTCCTGAGGCTTATTTTGTTTCTAACATTTTGGTATCGTCTCCTCCAGGTCATAAATAGCCTTGCCTTTATCTTTTTGGCAAAAGCATACTTAGTGGGACTGAATAAGTTTTATATGAAAAGATGCAAGGCGCTTTTTATGTACTGTCTTTCGTTCGTGGCTTTCTTTGGTTATTCTGTAATCATACTCATGTACATGGGAGGAGTAAATTTAAGTCGCATGGATACCCAGGGATTCCCATCAACACATTTATTATTTATTTTGAACAGTACCTAAATTTAATCAAATTTTAATATTCTAAGGTTCAATCTATGATTTAAGGACAGAGAGTCAGTGTATTTTGGATATCGGTATTCTTTACAAGAACCCTATAGACCATCAGACATTTGTAGATGTACGTGGTCGTTTAAGGGCTGCGACTACTTTACATCAGGTGGTTTGCATGCTCGTTTGCTACTCGCTCCACATAAAAGAAATCTCTATGTCTATATGGGTGCTATGGACACCCAGACCCACATCAGAAAGCTAAGTTTATCATTCCAATTGCCTTGCAAGGAAAAACCGGTTTTAATTATTATACTTGCTGTAATGCCCTGTAACTACGAGTAACTGTAACCTGTAACTGCATTGTTTATCCATGTAAATAAATAAGTAAATAAAAAGACAAAAATGTAAGAATTTATTTTGGAAAAAAAAGTCAATTGTTTTGTGTTATATAAAGGCCTCTAATAACAGTTTATCTTATATATCTTCGACGTACAGACAGCGATTAGTTACCATTTTATTATATGTAAATTTAATATTACTTATAAGGGTAAAAATTTTAGTATCATGTATATAAAAGATCAAAGGTGCATTTTGCGTTTCCAATTCGATATGAAGGCTCTGTGTGGTTTGATATTTCTAACGCTATTTCCTTTACAAGCGTAACAGGTTTGTCAGACGGCAAACGTTTGAAGACGAATAATACATTTATATAAAAACACTATTGAAAATCTTAAAAGTAAATTATAACAAATTGATATAAATCGGCTCAGGCCATTTGGAAGTCAGAACAAACAGTCTGACAAAAATGCGTTTTTGATATATGCACTATACATACAATCATTATAAAGTATTTTCATAATAATAATGAAGATATTAACTAATATAATAAAATAAAATGCTAAAAAAATTGTATTAATAAAATATTTTTTTCAAATAATTAGTCGCACATTCGGTGAACCTCACCTGTGACAAGAGGGCTGCTTCATTTCTCGCGCCGAGAATTGGTATCGCTATTCAAGATGGGTATTTGCCCAGTGTCATTGGCACATGGTCACGGATTTTAAATTGTTTAGTTATTTATTATGTTTAAGTTACTTTAATAAATCAAGTTAAGGCTGTGCATATATACACATTTTTATTTAATGGAAGAAATAAAACGAGCATGCAGGAATAATAGGATATCTTGAACCAACTGTACAAAAGGAGTGTGAAACAGAAGATTTTAACACTAAGATTGTAGCTTTATATGTTAGTAAACTGGCCTATACCTTTACACAAACTCCTAAGATTTGTTTTACACTGCACATCTCAAGGGCGGTAGTATTGTCCAAGTCAAGTTGTACAGATTCCACGAATTTACGAGTAACGAAATAAACGCGCCATTAAAACCGCGCGCAGTCGAGACGAGCTCTTGTGATGTACATTTAGTATATATGATATGTAGAAACAGGGTTGCCCAATAAAAATATAATTCCATTAATATTTCTCGAGTATTCATTTCGTTTGATAACATTCGCTATGTTTAATAAAATACAAAGGTTCCCAAAGGGTCTTCGTGGTATCCAAATTTTGTAAAAGAAAGACTTTTAGCAGGAATATTAGGAAAACGTGGGATTGTTCTCGGAATTAGGTTATTTTGAGAGGACGTGGGAGGGTTGGCTTTCAAAGTGGTTTTAATGTAATTTTAGTAAAAGACAATATTAATTCGTAAAGAAATAAGATACTAAAAATAAATTTGGGTCTTTTTTGGTTAACAAAAAACAAAAGAGGATAATTTATTTTGATACCTAAGCGACTTTTTGTATTTTAAGCCACAAAGTCAAATTTTATGTTTTATGCCTGAAGATTAGGGCATAAGCGTGCAGTTCTACCAAATGTGATACGAAATATTAATTAATCGCTGCAGCTTTTATTTATGTGAGAAGAGTAGCAAACGAGCATGCAAACAACCTGGTATTAACAAGTGGTGTTAACAAGTTAACAAGTAGTCGCAGCCTATAGACATCCACGTACAACCACAAACACGACCGAAATTCTATCTGAGCTGAACGTTGCTACTCCTGAGGACTAAGATGGTCGCCTCACTTCAAAGTGCATCCGGTAACCGTATATCTCCAACCGAAACACAAGTAATTTATTTATTTATTTGTTTGGGAAACAAAAAATTCGCTTTTTACATAAAGACGATTCATACAATGTAATACAAATGAATACAAATGAATACATACAGTTTAAACTATTAAGTAGTACAAAAAAAAGAACAAAATAAAATAACATTAAATAAAATAACACAATAACTAAATTTATGAAACTATAAAAAATACAGAATAGAAGTAATGCTTTAGGGCGGATTATAAAGGCGGCGATGGTACGCCCTGTTCGACCTATAGTTCTACCACCTTTAAACATCCACATCGAAACAAACAGAACAACCATCTGAGCTTGTACTAGAAATGTTGCCACAAGTGAGATGGTTGGTCAGTTTGCTTGTAAGTGTAGACGGCAACCGCATCTCTCCAACTGAAACATGACAACTGTTTCGCGGATTTGTTTGCCTTGGTCACACTTTCCCGGTGGGCCTATTGTACTACCGTCATTAAATATTTTACTTTTTAATGTTAGAAATCTGTAGTAAACGAGCATGCAGGTCTCCTTATGTTAAATGTTATCTACAGCTCATGGACATTCACGGTCTACCTGAAACAGATCTACATTACTGTCTGACGTCATGCATAGACGCGTTACTACTAAGGAGTGAACTGGTTGCCTTGCGTGTAGCAAATAACCTACCTCTTCAGCCGAAACACAAGAAGTACTTTATGGCGGATTATGAAGACAGTAATGGTACCTCCTCGGTCAAACTGTCTGAACTTAAACATCTTCATAGGAAATAAAGTTATTTCAATAACACACACACACGCACACACACACACACACAGAATACATTGTTTGGAAATGTTGCGTTTAGTTTCACCTGTGCATTGTATTGTGTCCTACGGAAGAGCTTAATTCAACTGCATTACGTAGATAAAACATTTAATTAGAGTTTCTGACGTCACATGCCGGGAGTTAGTTATTGTAAGGACTTGAGTAGTTGTTAAATTTAATGTGTTATTTAAAGCCGCTTTCATACCAAACGTATTTTAATAGGTGGGAGAAATATAATTCGGCCGGGGGAGGTACCACCGCCGCTCTTATAATAGCTGACAATACGTTTGGTTTGAAAATTCTAATTCAAAAACTTTTTTAATTATAAGGTAAACATACACTTACGAGCATGGTCTCAAGCTGTTATTGATGCGAAACTAGTGCCTTTTCACACCTATTTCTGACTATAATTTACGGATATCAGTTTCAACTTATGCATAAACTTCAATTTTGTTTTGCGTACGACTGATTTATTAGATAAAGTGATAACATAGAGGTTTAACGTAACTTAATACAACCTCTTTCTGTACTTATAGACCCAAACTAAGATTCACTGTGTCGTTTATGCCATAGATACACACAAAAGCAAACAGACAAACACTCAGACTCGGTATATGAATCTAAATTCATCACCAGAAGCGCGTGGTCGAGAATAGAATATGAAAACCTTTGCGCTGGCAAATTACAGGAATGTAAAATAAGGTTTCTTTCGTGAGGGCAGTGTTTCCAAAGGTAAAAAAATCGTGAAGGCACATGGGGGTCGCAGTGCTTCCAAAATTTTGAAAATATTGAAAAATAGCAATAAAAATAAAATTTAACTTACAACTTTCGTGAATTAGCGTGCCTCCAAGAAAGGAAGTGACGTAAAAAGACCTGTATAAAATCATCATCAAATATGTCCCTGGTCAGAAATCGAACTTAGAAATCTGTGTGTGTCAATCGGCAAGATTACCGTTGTGGTACATGACTCATTAATTTAAATTAAAGGAAAGAATCGCAAAACCCTACAAAACTCCCCACTGATATTGTGTTTTGTCTCAGATTGTGAAGTGAATCCCTACATGTATTGTAAAGGATAATAAGGGATCTTGAAAAACGCGCAAAATTAGCTTTTAAAAGGTATGTATAGAATTTTTTTTTCATGTTAAAGGTAGCAAAAGAGCGTATAGATGCTGATGATGCTGGTAAAACTGTGGATCCAACGATTAGGTAATATCATCGCCTTCATAATCCGTTATGGAGCAACTCACGTGTTTTTGGAGGTAAAAGTAAATATATTTTTTTATTTCAAATATGAAGATCCCCCAAAACTGATTTGGAGTGTTACTATTTTATTCATCAATTTATTTTTTAAGTAATACCAGTATCATTTTAAGTAATACTTGAAATCCGGAAGAGCAATCTACGTATGATCTCGGACAGGACTTTAAACCTGTTTGAGGTTGAATGTGGATGTCCATGGGCACCAGCGACTACTCAACATCAGAATATCTGCAAGCTGGTAAAAAAGGTGGTAGAGCCGTT
>DWON01010638.1:0-10654 GCA_018251015.1 Phocides pigmalion okeechobee
CCCCCCCCCCCCCCCCCCCCGCCCCGCCCCGCCCGCACCCAGCCATCTCGACTATCGTACCGCTCTGGTGTCTGACTTACTTAGGTATTCGTGTGACTTTGCTAACCCTGCAAGTATTCGTATAACTATACTGTCAAAAATCTGTATTTGTTCGTCTAATTCTGGTATTGAAACCCTGCTGGTGTTTGTGTTACTCTGTTGAAAGTCTGCACGTATTCGTATAACTCTATTGTTAACACCCTGCAGGTATTCATGTAACTACTGTTAAATCCCTGTAGGTATTCATGTGACTTGTCGAAACCCTACTGATATTCCTGTCACATTTTAATGCAATAACAGGATAACAAACGTTACTTAACTTCAGTTAACTAATTAACTTCAGTAAAGTATTGCATTACCACCAGTACACATTGGTGAAGCGTGGTAGGACATACTCTAGACCTCTATGTAATAAACCTAATTTCACTTTACCTTATACACATAGAACTTACATAGTGAGGTAAGGTGTTCTCCAGAGCTATAACAACTCCACACTTCACTAATGCACATTGAGATGTGGTCCAGACCTCTACGTAATAAGTACATATCACCTCGATACACATTTGAACAACATTGTGACATGCTCAAAATCTATAACAACTCCACCCTACTCCACCAATATGCAGAGCATTACTTACATTATTAGTATGGCAAACTGCAGACCTTTACGTAACAACTCCACATCCCTTATGAATACTCCTTGGAGCAGCATGATGTGTTCTCTAGACCTGTACCACCTCCACCCCACTTCACCAATACACATTGGAGCATGATGGACTATACTCAAAGAGTTCCATGTAACAAACTCCACTTCATTTCATACATACATTTCATACATTAAAACAATATGACTTGTTATCCTCTAGACCACTAAATAACAAATTCAACAATAAACATTGGAGAAACAGCATGGGGAAACATTGTCCGGGCATTCCTCATTTTTGGGAGAACATCCATGTTTAACAAGTATCTTTGAGTATGTTAATTGCGTTACAAATATGAGGATTCAGGCAATATTTTTAACATTGATAACCTTTACGTGGGTATACTTAAAATGTTGTAATTAATCACATATTAATTGGCTTGAATCCATTTTTTTTAATGAATGATAAAAACTAACATCAAAGTATGATGTTTTGGATGTGTATAAAAATACAGCAAAGTTTCTTACTTCAACATAAAGACTTGCAATATTTCGACCACGTTGAATGGTGAACATGAGTACCCGTTATATACTTGATAGTTGCCAGCGCAAGGTAACATTCCGCTAACAAAAATCTTAGTCATATATAAATATTTTATTTCCTATGTTACATATGTTTGAACTTCAATGAAAATGTCAGAGAGCTTGAAACTTCTTTCAAACTCAATGATAATGAAAGAGAGTACGATAGTCAAGAACCGGCTTTATAATAAAAATAGCTCCCAAAAGCAGGAGCGAACGTGGAATACCGTTTGAAATAATATCAAAATGAAATGAAATAATCGAGAACAAATTTCACGTCCGCTCCGTCAGAATAATGCTGTCTGTGAAAACATGCCTTTGATAAATGAAAAAGTATAAAATGTTCTATTTAATAAATTACGCGTTATGTAATAATATAAATAAAATATTATAAATAGATGGCGATGTTAACGGTAACTGATATCGATACTTAGAAGTGGAATAGCAAATCTTTGAACTTATTTTTGAAAATAGCTTGTATGTGACATATGTATTGCCAAATATAGAACCAGTGTAGTCTTCGTATTTTCCCTGTTGTTATATTAGTAAAGACTATCCTATTACGCTTTAAAAGAGTCCTTAATTCTTTTGAATGTGTTTATTTTTTTCATTTTTACTATGTACCGGCTCCTCACGGTTATTGCCGGTATTTGAAACGAGTTGTATGGCTCCTGGCCATCAACCAAACATCAAAAATTGTTAATCGTGGGTATTCGGTACATAGTATAATGTAAAAACTCCGCGAAAATATTCAATTAAAATGAAATATCGTGTTTTCATAAATATTTTGATTAGCTAAGAAATAACGAAATAAACTCTTTTTGTAATTAAGTTCAGATACCGTTCAGGTCCCGTATTCAATTATTCCCGTATTCCGTATTCAATTCAATGATCACACACATGGACATGTGCAATGAAATCGGGTAATACAGAGTACAGAAGGTCGATCAAATGCGTCGAACCCAATCTCAAGATCAAATACCCAGAACAGTTAATATAAAGGGTGTCACAAAGCACACGGCGTCCTCAATAGTCCTCATTTTTTTCTCTAGGGATATATAGTTGAGTCCTCCATTTTCTCTCTATTTTTCTCTCTAGAGATATTCGAGTCCACAATTTTCTCTTTAAAAATAGACAGTCGAGTTCTCAATTTTCTCTCTAAAGAGAAAATTAATATAGAGATTGCATATACTATGCTTAGCAGAACATCGAGTTTTGGATTTCTTCGGCCAAAAAACACTAAAACAAGATTAATTTAAGTGTCTTTTCTTTTCGATAGTTTTGTCTGTTTTTATTGTTATTACACCTATCGTTGGAACACAATGGATAACATTTTCTGAAGAACAGCTAGCTCTTGACTTATATGATGCTAATGTATGGGGCGGTAAAATTATTTTTGCCCGGAGCGACGAAATAGCTACATCGGGCCATGCGTTGCTGCTCCAGAACACTAAGATGTAACATCAGAATAGTCTCAGGAAATGATAAATAGTATATTTGCCTTGTTACTCTTCGAACCTCAACACACTTCAGCGCTGTTATAGGGTGGAAATATGTATCATGGTACCTTCGTAGTCGACAATTTTACCACCTAAAGCAAAACACTTAAATTGACTTTAATGAAATATTTTTATAAATCACAAGTATCTGTCACCATTTCTAGTTTAAAATTGTATTTTTGACCTATTTAAAAAAGGAGAAAAGTTATCAATTCATAGATTTATTTTCACGTATGTTTAATAATAATTATTTGCTCCGTGACCCGATTTTGATGATTCTTTATCCGAAAGGCGTTATTTCATGCGTCCATATAAATTTGATCACGTTCTGATGGGATTCTTGTTGTATTGGAAAGAAAGTATTACAATGGTAACTTCATGTAATGTAACAAATTACAATTTTGTGACGTCATATATCCGTAATCAAAAAACGTCGATCAAATAAAAGAAAAGACGATGGACTTCTAAGTGGAATGTTGCAAATGTGCTTCAAACTTACCTTGCTTACTCAAAATTGGACCGAATTGAAGACACTATTACTGATCGACATTTGATATTAGTACTTTAACTGGTAACTACTTGACGGTACTTTGACGGTTTATTCTTCACAAAAATATGTATGTTTGTAAAGAGTAAAACTTAAAATACACTCAGTTTTTCTTGCATATTGTTTCTTATGGTATTTACTATGTTATGTTAAAAACTTATATTTGAAAATTTTTAATAATAACTTTCCCATCTTAAGTTAATCATCTCAACTTAATAATTATAATTAAAACATTATCTACAATTATAAAGCACTTGGTTTCAAAGATCTGTTATTTACTTAATAACACGGTGATTAAAATATTTATGTAAACCATATTGATAAATGTATTTGATAATTACAATTCAAAATTTAATAATATTGAATATTTATGTAAAAATTCAAAATTTAATAATTTTGAATATTCATGTAAAAATTCAAAATTTAATAATTTTGAATTGATGTGCATTATTGTACACTAATTCCACTTAAAATTCACAATGATTTTAAATATTATTTTTTGTTGAATAATTTTATTATATATTGATGTAATCCCCACTTATGATTAAGTACATAAAGTACACTCATGTATTCATATAAATAATAAATACTTCTACACTCATAGCCTCAAAGTAGGAGTCTCTGTTTCATGGGTCCGATAGACACACACATACCCAGACCTAAAACAGAATCCTAATTTCATTATCTGTGTATCTGGGTGTATTTAATAACCTAACTATCTGGGAATCAAACCCTAAATTGCTACATGGAAGAGAATGACACATGATCGAAGGCCATGGTTCAGGATACTTATTTAGGTATTTACCTTAAATATAAGGTAATTATAAATAATAAATAAATGGAGTTATCACATATTTTAGAACATCACGTATTACATGGTCATTTGCTTATTCAATGGACATGAAGACACTACGATGATTTGGTTCTTATAGTATTAAATTATCTAAATTTCTATTTAAACAATTTTCCATTTTTTTTGTATGTCCAATTATTTTATTTGATATAGGAATAACTCATGTCACGTAAACTGTTAAAATGTATGTGGAAATTAATGTAAAGCTTGAACGTTGCTACGAATAACTGTAGAACTTGTATCTATATATTTTAATTACAATAATGAAAATCTTAAAAATAATTATAAAAAACGCCTAACCTAATCTAACGGAAGTGTAAAGGAGTCGTAATTAATACAATGTATATACAATGTAATTAATACAATGGAGACATTAGCATCACACCAATTTCTACCTTACAACAGTAAATACAGTTATTTTCTATCGAAGAGTGTCTTAAGGCACATGTACGTTGATTGCGGCGTTGTCAGCATTGCGGGAAGCGAACTAAACGGGAGCTTACTTCTGTAGACTGAAGATGCGGCAAATTCTATAACATAGTGTATTTTTAGCATCTGTGTATCATCTACGAATACACAGACGGAATGTCCGCGCGCAATCTTGTAGCGCCAATGTAAACGGCACTTGTTCGTCCGACATCCATATAAATTTGTACATACAACACAGGTGTGTACAAGTCGCACGCGCGTTACACAGTGTTGTACATCGCAGGGAAAGTGTTAAGGAAGGTAGGTATTAATATGGGATTCCAACGCATCTTTGATCGACCTTATACAGGAAGCCTGTTCAATGTGGCGTTACAACATACATACAAGATAAAATGGACTACACGCTCCATATTATAATGACTATATTATATATTACTTTTCTACTTAAATTTCATTAAAAACACTACCTTACTGAGTGTAATCAGTTTACAACGCTTGCACGTTATAAGTTTAATGTTTGCACTAGTTTTTCTATCTCATATATAATTAGAAGATAAACATCTATGCATAATGACTTCGTGTAACTGATATTGAAAATCAGAAACATCATACAAAATATAATACATTTTGACAACATTGTAATTTTCTTGTATTGTAACTATTTAGACTTCTATTGATACATTGTAAATCTATTGTTATTTATGTTACATTTTTTTTTCAGATCCAAAAATCATTGATATGTTGTCATATGTAATGTTTACCTTAAATATTCAATAATTAATCGACCCGTATAACTTTTTATTTTATGAATAACTTAATGTGTATAAAAATTATATTCAGACGTGGGGAGTAATAGATTATTTTATTGTAAAATTATATTGAAATTGCTAAAACTATTTACTTTATACGGTACCAAATAGTACAATGTTGCATTCATATTTTATTAAACGATAAACATGTTTGACAAGCAATTTATTTTTAGTACCTTTTAATTATCTTATAGCCACAATTAATTTGGCTTAATGTTCGAATAAAATATATTTAGTATAAAATGTCGAATAACTAAGTATTTGTCGTTTGTTTTCGCAAGAAATTTTGATGTAAGTCGACAACATGACTAAATAAAAATTCATTCTTGTTACGTGTGTAACTTGAATTGTGATATAAGAACTGTTTGGAGAACTATGATACAAAAACATTGTAAGTTAAATAAAAGTGCAGGCCACATGGAGGAGACAACAAGCGCGGACAAAATAATTTACGTTCATCAACCTTCATAATATTACAGAAGCGCACAAAACTATACGCGAAGGCTGTACGCTTCCAAGCCGTCCGTCGTCGACGTCTCCTACATGTGCCCTGTGCCTATGGTAACAGTAAAATGAATGAATAAAATCAAATGTTTTGCCAATCATATGAAATTTATTAACGATTTTCATGAAAAATAGTGTTCCAAGATTATGTGCTTTGTTGGGTTTAGACGTTCAGTTAGGTCGGCTTACAAGAGTGACGTGAATATAATTTAAGTAGAGCACCGTGTCGATGTGGTGTCTCACTGCCCTTACTAGAGATTATTGGTTAATGTTAGGCTAGGAACAGTCCGCTGTCCCCGACGTTCGCCGTGCGTAGGCATTCGCGCTTCATGTGTCAGTAAAGATGTGAAAATGTAATTCTGATTTTTATTTATCATTTACCTACCTCTCGCTCAGAATGACGTAATGGAAAATCTCAAATGATGTCGTAGGTAATGGCCTATATCTCTTCATAATAATCACTTTGTTCTTAACTAACTTAATTTTTTTCATGCAAACGACCTGATGTTAAGTAGTCGCAGTCCAGACATCCACGTACAACCGCAAACACGACTAAAATCTTTGCATCTTGGCTCGAACGAAGATACGTTGCTACTCCTGAAGACTAAGATGGTCGCTTTGCTTCAAAGTGTAGCCACAACCGCACCTCTACAACCGAAACACAAGTAATGCTTTACGACGGATTATGAGGGCGGCGGTAATACCTCCCCCGCCACCGGTTCTTTCACCTTCAAATTTATTAATCCTAAATGCACACAGTAGTTACTTAGCGAACACCCTAAATTTGGCCAGCATGCTTCATGAGGAACCTGTAAGGATATCATTTGTTATAATTTCTAATAAATTCACTGAAATATGATAATGAATATTAAGTGTTCAAAGAATCAGATGATGGATATTATTTCAGACGGAATTTCCATGACAAAAGATGTAGGAAAATATTGCTATCCCAACAGATCAGGTGTGGAATACCAAAGACATTCACGCCCTTCTTTTAACACTTTCCCTGCGGCGCGGATATATACGCTCGGGTCAGTATCGCGGGAGGCGGCCTAGACTGGAGCTTATTTGATTATACTAAAGATACGCTGATAAATTACTGAAATATTCTATTTTCTAGCATCTATGTATCATTTACGAATACACAGACCTAATGTCCGCCCCCAGACCTGTAGCGCCGACGTAAAAACAGCACTTTTGTTCGCCCGTAATCCATACAAATTATCGCTACAACAGTTGTGTAGGAGCCGCAAGCGCGTCGCGCCCAGAACTACACAGCAGTGTTGTAGCCGCAGAGAAAGTTAAAGAATTCATCATGTAAAAGCAGTCCTCGACTTACGTCGTTTCAAGTTACGTCGAACAATGTTTTAACACTATTCCTCAAACAAACGTCAATTGTTTCGATTCCCGGCAGGAGGATTAACTTGTCGCAAGTAGAATTGATATAGAGGGTAGGGGTAGAAAAATATGTCTCGACTTACGTCGTTTCGATTTACGTCGCGTATTTCGAGAACCTAACATGCCGTAAGTACGAGGACTGACTATATTGACGAAACCATAACTTGATATTTCATCGAAATGAAATGTATTTACATGTTGTTCGCAGGCTTATCATTTCAAAGGCTTTGTTCAGATACAATGCCGTTGTCTTCGCCATAATCGTGTTACCTCAATGAGAACTGAATGACTAATGAACCGAAAAGACAATGAAAACAAGAGTTTGTTATAACATATAACTATATTATATAAATCATTCCATCATATCGTTTCCCTTCGCAGCCTTATCTGTGACAATACAATTCTCGTAGTTCCACTTCGGGAAAATTCTCTTGTATAAGTTGAGTAGCACTGTGTCTTGAGACTTTAGCTGGCCGTCGAATATGCATTTCATGTGACCGTGAGTACCTGTGAATTAGATATAATATTGACTACCACTTTGATTTCGGCGTTCATTAGATTGGGTCAGCGTTGTGAGAGGCGGATTAAACTGAAGCTTATTTCTCTAGACTGAAGATGCGCCGACAATCACTGAAACATTGTATTATTAGCATCTGTTTCATCTATGAATACACAGACGTAATGTCCGCCCCTAGTCTTGTAGCGCCGACGTAAACAGCACTTTTGTTCACCCGTAACATACAGGTTTGTGCGTACAACACAGGTGCCCAAGCCGTAAGCGCGTTCCGCCGCACATTGCACAGCAGTACAGTACGCCGCAGGGAAAGTGTTAAGTGTTGGAAAACACAAGTTCCCTATCGCCACATCTGTATACATATGACTAACCTACGATCGCACTAAACGCATTGTTGGCTGCAGTTTGGACTGGCTCACTGTGAGCTTCGATGCGAACTTGAAATTATCCTGAATTTGTTCATTTGACGTATAGCATTACGCTCTATCATAATACACAGCGCCTGGTTATTTGTCGGCGACGACACGCCGAGCAATGGCATATTGTCTGTTTGATCTATTAGATATATCGCTTGTCCGGAAGAATACAGTATCATGTCAATATTTAGCACCAACTGAATTTATGATACGGTTCGACTAAAAAAAGTACGTTAAAGACTTTAATAGCGTATCACGTTTTTAGAATTAATACAGTATTATTGCGGACTAGCGATATGTTAATTCCTTATAATGAAATAAAATATTTAAATTTGAAAACCTCCTACCTAATGGCTCCTTAATATGCCCCGTGCGACCATACTTAGTTCTAAGCTTACAAGGCTTGAAGTACACAACATCCTCTCTATTGAAAAACATGAATCTTATCACCGCTGACTTCTTGTGAACCTGGAATAAAATATAATTATATAAGAAAGAATAATTTACTTGAATTAATATTTACTTGAATATAATTATATATATAATATAATATCTTTTAATGGTGGTAGAGCTTTAGAGCTCGCCCGGGGCGGTACCACCGCCATCCTCATAACTCGCCGTAAAGCAACATGTTCTTCATGTATTGTGTTTTGGTTGGGAAAGTGTGTTTGCCGAATACACATTATTGGAGGCGACCAACTTAGTCCTCAAGAGTAGGAACGCATTCACGTCCATCCTTAAATAGAACTTCTGTTTTATTTGAGATTGGACCTGGTTGTCCATGGGCTGCAGTGACCGCTTAACACCAATGGCCTGCATGCCCGTTTCTTACTCTTTCGCAATAAAAAAACGATAAAAATCCATCTATCATTTTGCAAAGCAACAAACTATTCTGTTAACGATACTGACACATATAAAATATCATTTCTGATCTCGTCGAACTCCAACACCTATGACACTTAACTGTAGATTCAATCCGCCCGCATCGAATAACATCAACACTTCCGATATTTGTAATCTTGTTACATAAATGACAAGGATAACTCGACAGAAATTTATTGATTCCATTGTATAACCACGGCTTATTTATTTCTCACCGCGCAGTACTTTTGGACTTTTTACTTAGGAACTTCCTACAATATTCTTTCATCATGACTTATACTTCTCACTGCTGGACATAAGTCTCCATACAGAATTAAAGGGTTAAAGGTTCACGCTAGCCAAGTGTGGGTTTGATAAGTTTATGAAAAACTCTTAAGCGTTAATGTTTCTTCACGATGTTTTCTTTCATCGTTAAAACAAATGACGATAAATTTTAAAATATACGCGCATAACTTCGAGATAAGAGAATTACGCGCGATACGGATCCCACATCACCAGCATGACGGACCGGAATCTTAACTAGGATATCATAGCATATACCATCTTTTACTTAGCCTGAAAGTCTTGTCTAAATCGATTAAACAGCTTCTACTCTTTTTATGTCTTAAATCCATCAATGAATCGCTTCTCTCAAACTGAAGAGTTCTAAAATTTTCACTACGCTACCTCAATGCTGATAGATTAAAATTTTAGCTCATACAAGCAAATAAACAAATAATCAAAGATATTGATCGCAAAACAACAAATCGTAATACTAATACAATAATAACAATTATATAATATAATATAAACGTATGAAGCGTTTTAATTACTCATTTACAAAATTAATAATATGTTATAAAGTTTTATGAAGTGTCAATAAACAAAAAATATTCGAAGAAAGCTTAGGCACTGATTGTAACTTATATTATTCCGAGATTTTAATTGATCCGGTCAACATTTCGACATTCAGACAGCCGGACGTCTCTCCGGACTCCTGTTTACCTTAAAATATCCGGCCCTAAAGTTCCGAAGTCACCCGACCGGTTCCGAAAACGCCCGACTTCGTGAGTCAGTGTCAGGTGCTTCACCTCACTGTTTATATTGGGGTGCAAATATTTATTGCTCCCCGCGGTATGAAGTGCGGTGTACTTGTAATAAAACTGAAACTTCTAAAATAGAGGGGAATAAGCAAAAGTGTCGTTGGAACTTATGAACGAACTATATTAGACAATATGTGGAATGCATAAACATAGCATATCAAAACTTTGTTACGAAAATACGCTTTTTAATCAAGACATTTTGACATAGATAGATGTGTAATTAAACGCGAAACGTCACGTATGCTATGGTTGTGAATGCTCGATACTTGAAATATGTCACAATAATGATTGGCACAATTAAAATATCGAAAAAGGTATTTTTTATTATCATACTAGCGATCCGGACCAGCTTCGCTTGGGTAATAGAGTTTATATTTATTTATATTATTTTTCTTTCATACATGCATCCAGTCATTACCTAGTTGCAAAAACTAACAATTAGAAACATCTATTTCGA
>DWON01010639.1:0-10653 GCA_018251015.1 Phocides pigmalion okeechobee
CGTACAAAAATTTAACACCTTAGCTATCTCAAATCAAACACGGAGATTTCAATTATCAAATAAAATAAAAAACTTGCGGTTTCAAACTTGTCACGTTATTGAAGCAAAGAAGCGATATATAGTAATTCAGTCGTGGTTCGAAATATATTTTTTTAATTGTTAGTTTTTGCAACTAGGTAATGACTAGATACGTAGATGCATTACTCGAGCGAAGCCAGGCCGAGTCGCTACACAACCCCTGCACAAATAAACGGCGACATAAGAAAGCGATGTCTTCTTCCACAAATAAACGACGGCTTAGCAAAGCGTTATGCCATTCTCTGTTACACCATACAAGTCGGCCTTACTACGAACTCGTACTAAAAGATTTTTCACATAAAAACTACTTAATATTCAATAAACGAACTTAGACGCCGTTTAGAAAAGACGTAAGCGGTATTTATCCTTAATATTCTCATTTGTATACACATTTGAGGCAAATAAATCCTAATATTGGTATTAAATCAGTCAAATAAGAATCTAATAAATCGTTCAATGTCAAACGTTGCTGACATAAACTATGCCTATTGTAAGCTTTTATGGAAAATGTTTGTTAAAAATCAATTTAGGCCCACCTGTCTCATAAATCAGGCTAGCGTCTGGTTATGAAATCAATTCTAGCTAAGTGTTACCATAGAAATACTGTCTACATGTGGTAAAAATTAAAGAATCAAAAAAATAATCCAAATTTTTAGAGGTTTGTCAAATAGCTGTATTTTGGTTAATAACGATCATATCGGAATTAAAAAAAAATTTAAAGCTTGAAGTTTCTGATTTCGAGATCTTATGATGAAAAACTTTTCCAAGTAACGTGTACCGCTCAATCTAAAGAAATAAAATCATTACCGAAATAGATAAATTATTTATTCAGATGATATCTTTTTAACTTGCCTATATGTTATTCTACTGTATGAGCTATATTAATGCCAAATTTTATTCAAGTACAATTACCAGTTTTTGGGTGAAAGAGTTACAACCATCCATAGAACCAAAATTTTTCGTACCTATAATATTAATTTAAAGCTTCTGTTCTATTTGAGATTGGACGTGGTTGTCCATGGGCTGCAGTGACCACTTAACATCAGTTGGCCTGCATGCCCGTTTTTTACTGTTCCATAATAAAAAAGGCGTGGCTCGCCTATTGGCTTGGCTAATTTATAAACTAATATCGTATCGCGCCACGTAATATCGATACATATCCTCCATCCCTAACCCCGGCTCACCCCCCGGTGCTTGTCACCACACGACCGACGTGACAGACCAACTACTAATTTGTGTCAAAAATGTGTACGTTTTGTATGTCTGTCTGTAGCAATGACAATTTAGTTTGAGTATATGTCGCTCCCGCAGCGATATGTTGGCGCATCTTCATTATTTTTATAGAAACCAAAGTCAAATGGTTTTGGAACGTCTAAAGTACAAGTATGTATTAATTTTGTCAATAATATTGAACGTACTTTTTCGTTACGAAAACTAACGCTATACCATTTTTCCTTTCGGTATATAAATAACAAACTTGTAAAATTAAATTGAAAAAATCAAACAAATACACAATATAAGCACGTTTTTTTGGTAATACATTGAATTGTATCAGTATTTAGGTACTGGTATTGCTCATACCAAAAATAATGTGTTTAAAAAATAATAAATATAAAAAACTTTGGTATCAATATATAATGCAATTGCACGCCCTTCACAAGAACATACAGAAACTTGATCTTTAATATATCAGAAGAGCAAAAAATAATGACAGCATAATCCTAATGGGAATCCATCCTTTTTTAATCTGGCTTTTTTTACACAAAACGTATTTTGTTAATTTAGTTAAGAATCAATATGCTTGATTTGGACCATATGTATAGGAACAAAATGCGACTTCATGCTAAAAGCATTCTCTGCCAATCAATGTTGGGGCAGTGAGTATTTCTTGAAGTCGTTTACTGAGGCTACATAAATGGTTACACTCAGTATTATATCAAGTTTTTTTGACGAAGTTGACGAAAAGGCAGACTGGCCGCCTGGTGGAATGCATTCACTGCTTGGACATTTTCAACGCCAGATAAGTCGCTTGCATCGCCGGCTTTGAAGGAGAGCTCTCTTTACACCTTTCTTGAAGAGCCCCACGTCATGGCGTTCAGGGAATACCTCGGAACACGTACATATGTACATACATAAATATAAAATAAACGTAACTTATTTTATATTTATGCGTATGTTTTATCTACGTTTTTCATAATAATTGTATTAATAAATTTTAGTGTGAAGGACCAAAAAAATCCTTATTACAAAAAAAGAACCAAGTACATATGGAAGCAATATTTCGAAATTCAACAAAACAAACCTTTGTTCATTTCAAAGTCAGCGCGACCGTTACTCGCGACCTATTATTCTCGAACTGTTTAATTAAAGTCGGTACAGCAATCTGACTTGCATTGTGCGTAACACGTCACTCAATAGGGTTGCCACTTTTAAGTAATCGATAATATAAGAATTACATACATACATTTGGTTCGAAAGCATTAACTGAGAGTACTGGTTACACGGTAAAATGTAAAGAAATCATATTTTCATCACTTATGTCTATAATATCACTTATGTATGTATTAAGTGAGGCCAGGAAACCTTGCCTGAGAGTACGTACTTCTAATGTTTTGCTATTATAAGAGAAGACCCGTGCCGACAAGGATAGTAATGAGTAGAAGATATAATAATAATGTTAAAAATGTAATAATTATAATTGAAAACAAAATAATAATGAAAAAAAAAACTGTAGCTAGATTACTGTCCCTGAGTTGAGTTCCCAGTAACCTCGAAATATTACCACATTTAATAGCTAAACTAATTCTCTGACTGAGATAAGTGCCACCTCGCAATAATATGTTATTTAACTATATTCAACTAGACTTACACTGGCTTGGCACGGTTGCATTTACAACATCATATAAGAAATCTTTGAAATTACTCAAAAATTGCACTATATAAACCTTCTTCTTGAATCGGTCTGTCTATTGATGAACCTGCATTAAAATGCGTAGTTCAAACTTCTTTGAACTACGCATTTTAATGTAGTTTCCTGTAATGTAGTGTAAGTTCTTAGCGTACTGACGGTGGAATAAGTAATAATAGATGTTTAATAGTACGTAAAGGTGCGGTGTCGCGCAGGCAGCCCTGCGCGGCGCGCGCGCACCGCTCCACTTCCGGAGCGACAAAAGCGCAGCGCGATATTATTTGACTCCGGCTTTTATATCGCGCATTACTTCTCTAAACAGCGGCCGATAATTACGATTGTGAGAGCTCAGGTTACGCGGCGGCACGTCGGGGTCCAACGGCGGTTCTCAAAAACTGTTATAAGTTACATCTGTTTACCGTTATTCGTAACACTAAATTATTTAAAAACCACCAAATAATATTAATAGTGATAAAACATATGTTCTTCATACTTAAGAAACAAATTCAAACATACTGCCCCCGACTTCTTTCACGTAGGTTGTGATCGACTTGATACGAGACTTCTGTTCTGTATGGAGTTTACAGCCATTCATAGTCAACAGAAAGTGGTCACTGCCACGGTTATATGAAAGCTTTGTAGCTTCCACAACTACATCATTTTCATTAAAATTGTCATTTTACTAATTTCATGATCATAAACACTATAAACTGTAGTGTATTTTTACCTTTACTTTAGTTAATTGATAAAACTCAACTTATTGTGTTTTTGTGAATGTTACAATCAATCAAATAAATTGTTCATTTGTTATATATTTAAAGTAAAAATGTAGAAATAATTACAGAAATGATGCAATAATAATTGATAACCTAGCTAGATTGAATAATTTTTTTTAAGATAGGTAAATTAAAGAAATATTTTGATGATTTTAATTTTATTTAGTAGTTAATATGTGTATCTCTTAATATGTTTTTACTCCAATGCTGACAAAAAGGAAATTTTCTTCGTGAAAATATATTTAAACAACTTTAGAAGCGAAGAACTAATCGAAAAATATTCCCCAACTTTCGTTTATCTTTTTTGAGAAGCACTGGCCTTGTTACCGCTCATTGCAGGGCGGGTCAAGGCAGCAATTTGCGCGACTGTTCACATCGCGCAGTTCACAATGCACAGTCCACATCGCGCAGTTCACAATGCACAGTCCACAATGCGCGGCGAGACGCGCGCCGACGTAATGATGGCTGGCATTAGGCACGGTCGTGTGGATCGCCATGTTCGAAATGCGGACACCCATCGGCAGTAAATGCTATTTCACGAACCTATGATTTCGATAATTATGCGTTACGAAAACCGGCATGCGTGATATCAGTTATCCAAACAATTTTCATAAGAGCCTAATATCTATCGGTATATCCAGGCCTTTTTGCGCCGAAAGGAAATTTCAAAATACCGAAAATTTCAAAGTCAAAAAATATTGAGGAATTTGGAAAAAACCAAAATCAAAAGTCAACTTTGGTAAGCTTTGCAAAAAATGCGTTTTTTTAAATAGGGCGACATTATCCAAATACAAAAAAATATAGACTTACAACTTTCGACGATTAGCGTACCCCTAAAAAGAAGTGACCAAATAGTCCTGGGTCCAACATAAAAAAATATAATCCAATATAAAAAGGTACAGAAATCTTATAAGTTACGTAGCGCGAATAGTCTAACTTTTTGTAAGCGACTGTTATTCTATTTAATTACTAATTAGCACATAACAACATAAAATCAAATGTATATTACATTGAAGCGTCCAACCGGTGGTGGACAATCATTACTTTATTTAGTGTCCAACTGGTGCACACCAAGCTCTTCCATACGACATGTATCATAATTAGTATTCAAGAAACAATAATAAATCATTCATTTGCATATGTTTGATCCTTTAACATTGGGACTAAATACGTAATTTTAAGACGTAATTCTCTATACATTATACATCGTAGGAATATATTATATTTGGTAACCCTAGTGAGAGCCAGGCTGTGAGGTGTCTAGAAGTAGTCACCTAGCGCTATCAGTGAGATACAGACGTTCCAAGTCTTTTGCTCCTACGCAACCACTAGGAATAGCCTCCCCACGACACGACATAGCTTCGGCTTGTGTCACGTAAAGTACCAACATATTTCCCTTATCCAAAAGACCCGGCCATGCCTAACTGGCTATCACGCACATCCCTCATACACACTGATACTCATATTAGAAAGGTGGGAGAACTATAGTTCGACCGGGGAGGTGCCACCGCCGCCCTCATAATCCGTCGTAAAGTTGTTTCGGTTGGAGAGGTGCGGTTTCCGGCTACACTTTGAAGCGAGGCGACCAACTTAGTGCTCAAGAGTAGTAACGCATATACCTACGTTCGAGCACAGATAGATTTCAATCGTGTTTGTGGTTGTACGTGGATGTCTATGGGCTACAACTATTTAACATCAGGTGGTTTGCATATTCTTTTGCAACTCTTCTCACATATAAAAACTTCGAATAGACGTGAATGTCAATGTTGATGGGTTTTTCAACTCAACTGGTGAATCGAGGAGATACCATCCTCGATACCCCGATATCTTGTGCGTACATTAAATATTCCAATGTTATTGAAACCGCATGCAGATAGCCTGCAATCAGTAGTGTGAGGTACAAAATGAAACACATAGATCAATTCGACGATATAATCTCAATATACACTCAATATTGCGTTAGTCCACCGCGCGGCAACAGCTATTTACAACTACATTAAACTACGCTAATCATTAAAACTATCTATACAATATGCCTGTAAAATTTGAGAAATAGTGGCATTTGGAAACATTGAAGATATTTTTGAAGTAGACATCTGGGAGGTAATAGTTAATAGATATGATTTATATATTTTTTTGGATTTGAACATTTTTTTGAAACTACGGCACAAGAGTTAAGAAGACGATTGTATTTTATCTAATGTTATGAATCACATTCCTTAAATTACTATTAAAATTGAACAATTTGTATATCTAGGTATTATATTGCTACATCTTTGTGACCTGTAAGATTATAAAATGTATCATAATAATGTTTTATAGAGTTGCACATTTTTCATAATCAAGAGCTTAGAAAAATTAAATCAAATTTATTTATTTTGTGTATGCCTAGGACTATTACATTAAAAAAATTCTTAATTAAACTTTTTCGATAATTTTTTTATTTGTCAATATTGTTAACCAGGTTTTTAATTTTTTTTTCAGTCCTATGTTTTTGATTCAGTAATATTCTTATGAGAGAAAATAACATATTTGACTATGCTGACTCTTCATTAGAGCATTTTATTGGTATTTCATAGTAATGTGGGTGAATTATAAGCTAAGCTCTTGATTTTTCTTGTAATAGGTAGGTACTCATAGCTAAGATCAGCGACAGAATTATAACACTTTTTCACCACGATAGATACTCAATATTTACAATTTATCTATACTTATATATTTTATTTACATGATTATTGAGCCCACAATATATTGGTAGCTATATATTTATCTTCCGGTGTCAACATTTTAATTCGTAAGCTACCAAAATTTTATTTGGATTTTCTTGTTTATGACATTTTAATAGAGTAGTAATAATTAGACATTAAAACTGAAGCAAGCATTTGACATAAAAATCATTAACGTGAACTAAAATACTTTTACATCAAGTTTAAGTTGCTGTTTTGGAATGAGACGTTGGTAATACTGCCTTCGGGGCATTGAAAATAGAAGAAGCGTGGGACGGCTCAATAATTAAATAATAGCTAATTAGACACCAGTGGATGATGAAAACTTTGTCTATTCATTAGTTTAGATATATTTTGTATTCACAAGCTATATGACCTATATAATTCAATAAAATGATAATCAAATCCTTTATCAATTCGTTCAATGATTAGTTTCACCAACATTTTTGAAGAACGCGTCCGGTCACAAGAGTTTCGAGAAGAACGTGCTTGGTGCCGTCATCCGAGCTGGATCCAGGATCCTCGGGTACGCGGCCCCGAGAAATGGTCTGAACGCAGCCGCCCGGCTCCCGTCCTCCCCGGGACTGGTGCTCGCTTCTTGTGTCGACTCGTCCTGTGTGTCCATCGACGATTCGTTATTAGAACTTCCAACCCCCAGATGTAACTTCCTCGTGTGTTTCTTCAGATCAAAATTCCTGCAGAACCCTTTCGCGCATATGCTACACGTGAACGGCTTCCGTTCGTTGTGCGTATGCATGTGGAACGTCAAATTGTATATCTGATGGAAAGCCTTGTTGCAGATGCTGCACTTATAAGCTTTCTCCCCGCTGTGCGTCAATCGGTGGTTCTTGTAGTTCCCTTTTTGGTGGAACCCTTTCCCGCAAAACTCGCATACGAAGGGTTTGTAGCCAGCGTGGATCCTCGCGTGAGTGTTGAGGGTCGAGGAGCGGTTGAACGCCTTACCGCATGTGAGGCATTTATGTGGCTTCTCCGATGTATGGATGATTTTGTGGCGACATAGCGTGGAGGCTTGCCGGAAACCTTTGCCGCATATTTTGCAGACGAACGGTCTGGCGCCGGTGTGGACAGGCATGTGTCGCGTCAAATTGTAATGAGCGTTGAACACTTTTCCACAATCCCCACACGCGAAACTCTTGTTCTTCGCTGGCGATGTTGTCGGACCAGTTGTTGACGAGACGGCATGGTCCGCTGCAGGCACCCTTGGACTCGGTGGCCTCTGCACCGGAGACTGTACGGGCGGCGGCCTCGGTAGATGTAGTTGATGAGCGTACGTCAAAGACACCAGATCTGGCCCGTAGTAGAGGAAGGGATAGTGGGAAACCAGTTGTCTCCGTGCAGCCGGGATATACTGCTTGAAGGCGGAGTCTAGTAATTGAGCGCCGTAGGAAAGGAAGCCGGGCGCCGGGGGCGGTTCGGGAGACACAGACTTCTTTCTGTCGGGTTCCATGAGCCTCGCGATGGAGAAGTTGAGGACCGGCGCGGTCGGCGTGTCGGGGGACTTGGCCCTCTCGGGGGAAGACTCCCGAGGGCCCTCCGGGCGAGTCGTCGACTGGAAGGGCTGCATGTTGGAGTACCTGCGGAAAGGGAGAAACCGTTAATGGCAGACAGCAATCGCGTGTAAGTGTCGTATTGTCGGCGCGGTTCCGTACAAAGAGCACGTCGCTTGTTTTAAGTAAATTGGAAGGGGTGAAGGGGCGAAGGGGTGTGGATACCCTCTTCGATTTGTCGCGGCGCCTTTGTGGAGAAATCGTTTGCAAACATTCGTTCGGATTGCGTTTTATGAATAGCCCCGGAATAGAGGGCCCTTCAATTCCGTATTCAGACTTCAAACTGTAGTTTCGTTGCTAATTAGAAAAGTGAGTTGCGTGTAAATATTAGCGACTACGCTTCACGCAAATTCTTTTGTTGTTTTAGTCAGCAATTGAAAGTTCCAGCTTGGAGAGAATCACACATAAAAATAAACTAAAAACCACGATACAAAATGCTCATTGCTCGTGTGTATATCAGAATATAAAAGCCTTTTTCATTTTTAAATATTAATGGTCTGGCAAGGTGACTTTACAGCGAATTAGGAAGACTTCTTGTTATTCCGAGAATATACGAATGAATAGATTCGAACCGAAGAACATATAAATTTATTATTTAGTATTGAGACTCAAATATAAAAAAGATTTAGATATAATTTTAACTAAAAGAATTGATTTCAAAGAAGTGGCTACTGATGGAGACCATCTGATCTTAAGTGGTCAATACAGTCCATGGAAAAGCACATGTCAGTTCGAAAAGGACTAAAGTACTATCTGAAATTGTACAAAGATGCGTTGATACTTATGAGGACTGAGACAGTGTCATCATTACTAAGTGCAGACGACAACTACACACTTCTTACTGAAATTGAACTTGTACTTATAAAGTTAATGGATACTCAAGATTAATGATTTTGAAGCCGTGTCCACGAGTCATGTGGAAGGTTCGATATATGGGCAATTAAAAATCGTTAATCGTGAAAATCTTTTTATACAACAAAAATGTATAAACTCCGCGATAATATTACTTTAAAATATAAGAAAGTCAACAGTTGCTTCAGAGCGAGTTATGAGGTCGGCGGTGGCAGCTTCTCAATCAAAGAATATCATAGTTGTAGCACCTGTTGAGGCGACAATTTTAGTCCTGGGAGGAGGCTAAACATCTATTATCGATTTCAGATTAGACTAAAGTTATACACGTACTTGTTTCAGATGTCCATGGATAGCAGTCCTATTTAACATCAATCCGACTACAATTCATTTGCGTCTCCAAAACATAATGAACTCCTAGCTAACTCATACCGTAACTATTGTTGCTAATTGTAACTCTTCCTTGTAATCGTTCTCCTGATCTTAAGACCCTAAGATAAGGAGTAAACTGATATGATAATGACAAGTTGATGAAATAATGTTGATGGTAAATACGACTATTGCAAACTGTTCGTGGTCTTTATGGAGAACCCAAAGGCATATTTTCTTCAATTTGTTTCGATAATATCTGTTAGCATTTAGTTACCTAAAGTAAGTAATAAAATCAGTTTGAAATGGGAAACGTGGAAACCTTTTTCCCATCTCTTTTTGAATTTAATCATTTAATTGTAGTAAGAAGAAACACTATTATTTTTGAAAAACCTTGTATGAATTCCTTATTATTTTGAGGTATATTCTATTTTGTTTTAATAAATGTTATAACACAACACAATGACTTTAAAAATCCAGGAGAATTTGTCGAGACTTCTGGAACCTGGAGGACTTGGAAGTCATAGATGAGTTATTACAAATCCAAATTCATAAAACTTTGGACCTGTCAACGAGCTTCGACTCTTCACAAGCCCTCGTTAGGACATCAGTGAGTGTAAGAAGATCTAAGGGAAAACTCAAATTCCATTGATTATATAAAACCGGATGCTGATTGAACGCAGCCTCTCACAGCCCCTTCCCAGCGGGACATCCCACTGGTTCACAAATCTACGGGTATTTGAAATGATTAAAGGTTTGAGGCACTTACATTATTTGATAGCGATTGAGAGGAATGATGCTTAGATAAAAGTAAGCATGTGTATGTCAATTTTAATTAATGAACATAAATATTTGAGAACACATTTTTTTTTCAAAAGCGTATTTATGTATCGACGCTAATTCCAGCTTTATAACACGTGTTATAAAATAAACTTTCTTTCTCGCAAATAGTTTTATAGTAAAATTCTTTTGACGGTAGAATTATAGATTATACCGGGAGATGCTTATAATCTGCCGTCAAGTAATTCTGGTTTCGGTTGGAGATGTGCGGTTGTCGGCTACTTAGTTCTTGGTCCGTAGGTAGGTACCACCAGGTAGGTACTACGTAGGTACCAAGGACTAAGTTAGTCGCCTCGCTTATATGTAAGCGTAGCCAGGAACCGTTTCTCTCCAACCGAAATCTAAATTGCATCACTACGGATTATGAGAGTACTAGTATCTAAGTTAGTTTCCCTTATATATAATATCAGGTTCCCTGTATATCACGAAACTTCTAATGTAAAAACGTACGAAGCATGTATGTAGACATTTTTGTAAATATATACAAGTCGTATCGGGACAATGGTATGGACACAAAACGAAACGTAAGCGTAAGCGCC
>DWON01010640.1:0-10653 GCA_018251015.1 Phocides pigmalion okeechobee
GAACTGATTTTGAAACTTTAAATGGCTCTCCTGTAAAATTAGGTCTATTCGCGTTGTGGCCCTTTTGTTTTGAAGTAGGGAAATGTGTTGTATCTAATATACAGTGTGTTTGAAGCCTTAACTATTGTTTATCATAAAGGTAAAAATGCTAGAATTATATGCAAATTTTACATTTTAATGACTGAATATATGACAAAATGAAACAGTAAACAGTATCATAAGTAAAATACGGACAAAATACATGCTGATGTAAGTTCCTCTTTAATTGTAAATATAAATTCAATGTTGGATATTCATTTTTTTTATTAAAACTAAAAAAAAATGTTTTAAAATCTGTGTTTTATTTTTTGTTTAAAAATAGTTTAATATTTAATAGTTTCTGAAGTCGAGTGGTGTTTGAAAAATTGAATTTATTTATTTAATACTTAATTATTTTTGATAACTCAAAATTGATTTTTATGTAACTATGTTATGGATAGATGTCTGTTTAGTCTTATCAAAATTGTTTTGATTGTCTCAAAATAAAACTGAACGGACAAACAAACAAAGAATTGTCAATAAATTGATTATGCTTTGTGAAAATCATCATGTGCATAGAAATACAAGTTTTCAAAATGTGACTCGGTAACATCATTTTATTTTTGTTTTTTTAATTGTGTTAATTGTTGGGAATGAAATGTATTGTTTAGAAAAATCCTGTGGAATTAATAATCATGTATATAAAACAAATGTAGCCCGTTGAAAACCAGTAATATTAAGACCACTTAAATAAAAAAATATACCTAAATAAACATAATCTGTTCGGTTAATTTTAATCTAATCTTATTGTGGAATTTGCACATTTTAGTATGTACCGAGGACTCACTATTAACGATTATTGATTGTCGATATTTCGAACCAGTCTCATGGCTCGTGGTCACATGATTTAACCGCGACCACGTGCCATCCAGCTGGTTCAAACTTAACCGAAGTGCCCGGTACATAAAATGTTCATTTTTTTATACTACTCTGAATATATTTTATTTTCATTGTCCGTAGAGAGGGATATTAAGAAGTGATTGTTTCAACATTATTATTTGTAATTACAATTGACCATTTAACTGTTCACATGACATGATCCCAAGGTGGTCAACAGTTTAGAGAATTTATTCACAAAGAACATAATATACATCACTTATATGAGAATATATACATCAAAAATATACAATATATATTCGTTTGTATACCAGTCAATTGGGTGTTAAACCAATTTGAATAGCACTGACTTAAAATTACTTGAAGACTATCTCGATTTCTTGGTTATTTTTTAAGTTAAAAAGTTACTTTAGAACTTAATCAGCATGTATTTTGGTTCATTTCATGATTCTTCTAGAATAATATTGAGTTAAACACATATTAAGAATATTAACATGGAGTTGCTCGATTTCATAGTAAGCCAAAGGAGCTCTAATGACATTATTTTTCAGTTGAAATTGCGAAATAAATATGCCTTAATATGTGTTTAACTCTAACAATACAATATATCATTTGCAATATACATATTGCCTATGTACATAGTGATATTGTTATTTTAAGTCGTGAGTTTCTTAGTAAATTTGTAAAGATATTTTTGTCCACTGTTGGGCGTTTGCCTTGTTGACACTTTGATTGCGACTATCGTATATAACATCGGGTCAGCGTTGCTGAAGGCTGCACTAAACTGGATCTATTTCTCTAGATATAAGAAGCGCCGACAATTCACTGTAATATTGTATTTTTAGCATCTGAATATCATCTACGAATACGCAAACATAATATCGGCCCGCAGTCTTGTAGCGCGATGTAAATTACGCTTGTGTTCGCCCGTAATCCATACAGATTTGTACGTACAACACAGGCGTGTACCTCAAGCGGGTCGCGCCCAAAATTACACAAGTGTTGTAGCAGGGAAAGTGTTAAAACGAAAATAATTATTATATTTTTATTAAGAAACTCATAAATATATTAATTGAAGTGCTTCTTAAAACAAAAGCAATATTACTATAGTACGAAATAATTATATTTATAAATAAAGTTATTTCTACAGATTTATTCCGTTATATTAAATTTTCTTTGTTATTTCCTTTGTCCCTTGAAAGTTGTTGAAGATTTCTAATGTAAACACTTTGACTGCGGTGCGCACATTTATGTTAAATCAGTGTTGCGTGTGGTGGCAGTAAAGTAAATTCATATTGAAATATTTTATTTCATTGTATGGTATTTACATACTTAATTAATGTCAAGGGTACAATGTAATCTGTACATCGGCTTTGTTGGTTGGCGTTGGCTGACGTTGACCGGGAGAAAGCCGACGGAAAAAAATATGTCTAAAGATAATTTCTCTAGATTGGAGATGCGCTGACTATTCACAAATGTGTTTTGCAGCATCCGTAACGTCCACGAATACTTAGCTGTTGTGTCCGCAGTCTTGTATCGCCGTAAACAGCGCTTGTGGTCGCCTGTAAGCTTGTAAATTTGTATGGACACGACGACTGTGTACAAGCCGCATGTATCTCGAAAAGTATAACACAAGTTGTTTCCCGCAGTTGAAGTGTTCAGTTTTGGAACTTCATATAAAAACGGTAACAGTAATAAGAAAGAAGAAAGAAAGAAATCATTTATCTTGGCATATCCACAGCAATTAATAAAATGACAAAAAAGAACAAAAAATATTGTTAAGAAAAACACTTGTAAATAATAATAATAATAATAAATAAAACTAAAACTAAGTAAATACAAATTAAAACAATAATAAGGATAAAACAAAGGTAATAATAACAAAACTTAGTAATAATGAGTAGGGGAATAAATCTGTAGATTTAGCGACCTCAATATTTATTATAATTAGTAATTATTAATGTAAGATTCGTATAGTTATATATTTTTAATATGAGCTGTAACCTCTGAATTGTACTCGAGCCAAGCGGCAATCTTGTGTCCCCATTTTTTGATTAGTTTCCACCATTATCTTATTTTAACTGTTGTAGAATTTTTTTTATTGTTTTCTATCATTTCCTCATTTAACTTGTTGTAGGAATTTATATTTTGATTGGTTAAAACTTTGACGATAAAAATCTGTAATTCTATCAAATTTGTTGAGTTAAATTTTATTATGTTTAAAGTGGGTATTTAGCACGTACAGTGGCGCCCTCAACGCAGACTAACGGTTCTTTGATTAAATTGTGTTGTCCTTTATAAGTTATATGTTCTGCATGTGTCTACCTACATAACAAATACATTGGCGCCCTCAAACTCGCGACTTTGTTGTGTTGAAGTTGTATTTTATGTGTTACACGTACAGTGGCGCCCTCAACTCAGACTAATGGTTCTTTGAATAAATTTTGTTATTCTTTATAACCTACTAGTTTTTTCCCGCAGCTTCGTACGCGTTGATGCCCTTAATAAATATCAAAGATCATAAATAACATGAAATATACAAAAATTCTAAACAAATTTCAAAAATTTGACAAACAATAATGTCTGCCAAAATATAATAATAATAAAAAGTGTCGTATGTCCTTCTTAATACCTCTAAGAATATGTGTACAAAGTTTCATGATAATCGGTTGAGCAGTTTGGCGAGAAAACGTGACAAACAAACTTACATTCACATCTATATTAGTAGGAAAGGATGTATATATGTCACTGCACGTGTTATCTACCCACATAATAGCTACAGTGGCGCCCTCAACTTTGAGTTGATTTTTTTTGTGCCAAATCATTGTAATATTGAATCTTTCACATTTGTTTCAATTGCAAACAGCTAAAACTGAGAATAAAGACCAAATAACAAGAAAATACAATTATTTACTTCACTTTCGACAATTTGATACATCCACACAATAAGTATCACATAACGTATACTAAATCACGCGTATTTATGCATCATCATCGTAGATTGTACAGATTTTTTGATGTACAAAATAGCCTCTATGTCAGACGCAGTTGCATTCTATCGCTGTTCTGATTTTAGTTTGATTGTGAAAAATCGACTGTTTGTACTGAAAAGTTTCCTGTTGAGAAAAAATAAGATAAGGTATCTTAAAAAGTGTTTGTACCCTGCAATTTAATTAAACGGTGACCATACAATCAATAATAAGAATATGTAATGTACTTTCTGCATATTTTTGGTATTCTAGATGAAATACATATCGCTACTTTAAAACAAAAGGGCCGCAAAGCAAAAATATCCAAAATCCTTTTTATTGTAAAAATCCAAATTTTGTCGGTCACATATCCGAATCAACCAAAAAAGCAGAATAAAAATATGTTTCTAACGGTGTATAACACCTATTTATCAGTTTAAAATTACAGAGCAATTATACAAGAACTGATTTTGAAAACTTTAAATGGCTCTCCTGTAAAAATAGGTCTGTTTGCGTTGTGGCCCTTTTGTTTTGAAGTAGCGAACTGTGTCTGGACAAATCTGTATGAATCACGAGCGAACAGAGGTGTCGTATCTACATCTGCGCTACAAGACTGCGGAAACAACATCCGTACATTCATAGATGCTACAGATTCTAAAAAATACTATTTCAGTGAATTGTCGGCGTATCATCAGTCTAAAGAATACAGCTTGAGTTTAGTGCCGCCCCTGCAACGCTGACTCGATGTAAATGAGCATCGCAGTCAATTGTTAGGTTAGGCTTGTAATAAGTTTCGAGTGTTCATTAGCGTAAATAAAAAATATTATAATCAAGCCAGTTAACACTTTCCCTGCGGGGTACAACACTGCTGTGTATTGCGCGGTGCAACGCGCTTGTACACACCTGTGTTGTACGAACAAATCTGTATGAATCACAGGCGAACACAAGTATCTACGTCTGGGCTACAAGACTGCGGAAACAACGTCTGTGGTTTCATAGACGCTTAAAATACAATATTTCAGTAAATTGTAGGCGTATCTTCAGTCTAGTGTCTAAGCTCCAGTTTAGTGTCGCCTCCCGTAATACTGACCCGCTCAAATATGCTCCGCAGGCAAACTTAAGAAAGCTTAGCTATTGAACGAGGTAATGTTGCCAGTTTTCTGGGAAGTCAGAGACAGTAATGTGGATGCAGTATTTTATTTTTAAGTGTTTTATTATTACTATGATATTTTAAAGTTTGGTTTTTATAATTTAATATAGTTTAGATTTATTTTCATTATGTATTTTCACAAAATAATAGTATATCTATCATTTTATTTATGAATATATATTTAAAATACATTAGACAGAATACTCACTGGTAGATCCTTCAAATTGGGATAAGAACTTGAAGATATATTCCCAAGTATTTTTCCCTCTGCACATTTTAAAAAGTTTGTGAATGTCTTTTCGACCTGAAAAAAAAATAATGATTAAAAAACTAGTTGATCACAATTAAAAGTATGTGTAATGGAGAGCGGTGGCATGACGTAAGATGGTGTGGTGCGGTGACGAGGTGGAGTCGGCGTGGCGAGGCGAGGAGAGGAGAGGAGAGGGTAGTTTATAAATTAGGCTGACATTTGGAGCGATTATAATTTTTGTAAATTTTAATCTTGAAAAAAATCTAGCATGCAGTCGATCTGATGGTACGCGGTCTCTCGGACACACATCTATTGCCACTGCACATAACAGTCTTTGAAGTCGCTTTGAAGGTGCTCTGAAGTCTGTGAAGGTTCTAGGACATTTAAATGGCTCACAAGCACTATTCATTAAGATAATCTTTAAAAAACAAGCATTTAGTTATTCTGGTGGTACGCGATCCCACAGACAAACATCTGTAACTGCATATAGAACAGTCTGTGAAGTCTCCCTAAAGTCACTTTGAATTCACTCTGAAGCTACTTCGACGTCTCTAAAGCGATTGAACATCTAAATAGCTCAAACACATTGCTACTCCTTCAAATGTTGTTAAAAAAACGTCGCGCAGTTGATCTGATTGTAAGCATTTCCACGGCAGTTCATCTGCAACCAACTACTTACAAAACAGTCTCTGAAGTGGCTCTAAAATGTACGAACATTTGAATCGATCACACGTTGCTATTCCTTCAGAAGTTCTTGAAAGAAAAATGCAGTTCGTCTACAAGTGGTAAGTAGTGCCTTGGCAGCACATCTACAACCAACACTTTAGCTTCGCCTTAGTCCAGGGATCGGCAAACTGCGGCTCTTTGAATGAAAAGTATGTTTTCGCTCTCAAGAAAAATGGGGTAGTTGTGCTAAAAATAAGGTTGATTGGAAAAAAATGTTGTCATCGAATCGGACGACATCACCTGATCGCCACTTGCCTATTTCGTTTTACCTGAACTTATTATAAAGAGGGACTGCAGTTCTAGCTCGTGACGCATTATATTCGGATGCGTCGCGGTACACGGACAGCTCTGTTCCTGGCCCTTTCTATTGTCATTTAGCGATGTGATTAGAAAATAGAAAAATAGAAAATAGAAAAATGTGATTGCTATTATAATTGTAACACTAGATGGCCGTGACGGTTTAATTGAATAAGTCGCTAACTATATATTTGGTTAATCCTTGCAGTGACGCTTCTGATGCCTGAAGCGCCCTCTATATTTTTATGTGTTGTGTTCTCTCAATATTCTTATAAGTATTAGCTCTCCAGTCTCCAGCACACATAAAATATTTTATTGTCAATGTCCTTAAAATGTATCCGTACATATAACTATCTGTTTTACACTAGTCGTACCCTCCACGCGTTGCTATGCCACCAATTAAAATTAGTTTGACGTATAGACATTACACAAATATTCAATTCATTTTGAGTCATTTTATTGTTTATAAATACTTTGGTCACCCACAAGTCGAAACGTCGTCATTCAAATCAGCATGAACTGTCACGACAATATATGAAATTCATTGGAATGATAGTGGCGCCATCTGTGGATAATGGGTCGTATCATCTCGGAAACCTTCGTGGGCTCATGCACAACAATTTTGTTAAAATCATCGCATGATCAAATGCATAGTTTGATTCTATAAAGGACATACAGATAAACATTCATTTTATATATGTATTAAGTTTCTGTATTTATATAAATAACACCAGTTATTATTAATATTGCCATTTTTATATAAATAAAATATGTTTTTTCTGCTAAAACAATTATTATTCCCGACCGCGACATTATTCGTATATTTTGAAAGAAAGTTTATTTATCAAGGACCGACTTAAAAAGAGTGCCGAGAGGTTTTCTCCACCGGTTTTTTTCTCCCGGTCAATTAGCCAACAGACGCTCAAAGCTGTACTGATTACGTTGTACCCTTGACGTTCATTAAGTGTATGTAAATACCTTACAATGAAATAAAATAATTGAATTTGAATTTAGCTTATAACCTTATAACTAAAACTATCTGCCAGTGAAAGTCTTGTTAAAATCGGAACATAAAGACAGACATACAATTTTATAAAGATTTTTAGTGACTCTTTGAAACATGAGAAAAGATGTTTCAATCTTTTCTAGGTATTTGTACACCATTTCAAAAATTCGAGAAAAATCTCAAGAATCTGAAAAAAAACTCAAAATTAATTAAAACGGGTACTTTTCCGTACAAAACCAATTTAAATCATTTTTTTAATATCTTTCAACATGGCGGAACAACTGATTTAAACAGTCTATGGATAAAACTGAAGTCACTATCTGTCCGCTGTCATATTGACTCTTAGCTACATCGGATCCAGTTTGTCTTCCGTCAGTCGTTTCAATTGTCGAAATGACATTTCCGCCATTATGTTTTTCTAGTGTATTGCGTTGCAACTCTCTTAAAATTGTTATTTTGTACCAATAACTCCAGTCGATCATAACAAAATGCTTAGTAAATAACAGATCTATCCATGTTTGCCTTTTGTTTATATGGTGTACAAATACCTGGTCAAAGGTCCATACATTTTGAAACATCGTTCAGGGTATTTCCGAGTATTTCGTAACCAAACTATAAAGATAAGGCGTAAGGCTCGTAGTTATGCTGCATTATGTAGGTCGCCTAGACCTGGCCTATATACCGGTTGCCATGGCAACGGCGGCCATTTTGCCGTTGTTATGGCAACCACGCATGCGCCATTCGACTGCGTAATAGGTGTGGTTGTTACAAATGTATGTGGCATTTATATTAACATGATTTTTTTATGAGAAGAGTAGCAAACGAGCACGCACCACCTGATGTTAAGTAGTCGCAGGACATAGACATCCACATACAACCACAAACACAACTTAAATCCTATCTGAGCTCGAACGTTACGTTGCTACTCCTGAGGACTAAGGTCACACACTTCAAAGTGTAGGCAACCGCATCTCCAACCGAAACAAGTAATGATTTACGGCAGATTATGAAGTGTAATTTATAAATTCTACGATTATATTAGTTTTAAATTTGTTATAATCATTTGTAACTATTGTAACCGGCTTTACTAACTATGCCCTAAAGTTGACTTGACTAGCAGAGAATGCTGTTGGTATTAAATTCACCTTTTGTTTCTATACATCTCGTAGCGTGCAAATCTTTGTATGTATATATAATTCAAATTAAGATTCTTTATTGCTCATGCTTATTTTGTAAGTCTGGTGTTACAAAACAATTTAAGTACAAGCATGCACCCTGTTAGGGTATTGCAATATAATATTTACATAGTTATGGAGAATATTTTGTCATTATTATACAGTAATTTTTAAAATAACAGTAGTGATAGATAATTGTTATACAGTCTGGATAGAATTTGTTATATAATGTCAATAATTTTAAATTTAATTCTTCTGTAAGAAGCCAAGCGGCGTAAATATTTCTCACTAAGCAGAGATAAAGTAATTGTTCTTGACTTTGAAACCTTTAGCCCGTGGGATCTACGAGCTGCGACTTAATCAGGTTTGCATGCTCGTTTGCTACTCTTCTCACATAAAAAATACGACTACCATCATTTTTGAAGCTTCAAGGGCAAGCTATATTACTGGGATACCATAAACACGAGTTACATGTGCATAGTTAACTAACACGGACGTCATGTTCCCCCCGGCAATTACTTAATCAACCATCGTCCGGTACATGTACTGACAGACACTTCCAAAATTGTTTATATATATAATCACTAGGTCTTCGAGCGACCACGTCTAGCAAGAGCTCAGGGTGTCCAACCAGGTCCGAACTTGATAGGGTAACTGGATGCACAGAACCGGTCTGAGTGGCGCCATCTAGAGGCCTAAGTCCAGTGGACGTGTCAACGCTGATAACTGATAACTTTTTTCAAGGTGGTAGAGCCGTTAGAGCTCGCCCGGGGCGGCACCACCGCCGCCCTCGTAACCCACCGTAAAGCAACATGATCTTCATATATTGTGTTTCGGTTGGAGAGGTGTGCTTGCCGGATACACATTGTTGGAGGCGACCATGTTAGTCCTCAAGAGTAGGAACGCATCCGCGTCCATCCTTAAATAGAACTTCTGTTCTATTTGAGATTGGACGTGGTTATCCATGGGCTGCAGCGACCACTTAACATCAGGTGGCCTGCGTGCCCGTTTCTTACTCATTCACAATAAAAAAAAAGCATCTCATCATATCCGTCACAGATCGTTGACAGAATATAGCAATAACCAATTTCAGGCCTGTTTGCACACAGATAGTTCATCAAACAGTTCAGAAATCTAGACTTAGCGCTCAGATGCGCCTCTTTACCGTGTATGACCTAGATCAGGGTTACTCAAAGTGGAGTCGGACCCTTAGAGGTTCGCCAATTTATCGAAGGGGGTTCGCGACATACTAAAAAGCTCAAGTTTTGCTATTTTTGTTTCTTTTCAATTTAATTACATCTCTAAATATTATAATACAATGTCCCCCGTCGCGTATGTTCATTCATGATAACGTTTAATCAACGACTCTACCTTTAATCAACGCCCAAATATTTAGATGGACAGGCGAATACATAGCTGTACAAGGACAGACAAACAGACACAAACAAACGGAGAAGACTTCCTTTTACAGCAACTTAGGAACAGAACCTTAGAATCTGACCTTGTAAAAGCCAATTTAACAAGACCCGAGATTCCAATCTCAACGATGCTAAGAAGGGTCTTATCACTGGCTACCGACATATACGTAAATCTACGTTTGTATAGAATCCATTTAGCCAGAGGTCGTATAGACGTCTGCGAGACAAAATGGCTGGCTTTAAACTCAGATACGTAGTAAAACTGAAAATCCCTGAAAATGCATAGTTTTTAACACTTTCCCTGCGGATTACAACTGCCGTATGTTGCGCGGCGTAACGCTTGCGGCTTGTACACACCTGTGTTGTACGTAAAAATCTGTATGGATTACGGGCGAACACAAGTGTAGTGTTTACGGCGCTACAAGACTGGGCGCGGACATTACGTCTGTGTATTCGTAGATGATGCATAGATGCTAGAAAATACAACATTTCAGTGAACTTTCTGTGCATCTTAAGTCTAGAGAAATAAGCTCCAGCTTAGTACCGCCTCCCGCAACGCTGATATATGAGCAAATATGTGAGCGCTGCAATGAAAGTGTTAGGTGAAATTTCGCGCGTAGAGCTTAATGTGGTCATTGATTTTTCAAAATCCAATTTTTTTAATTCCAAATAGATTATTTACTTTTTGAACGTCGATAAACTACCACCGACTCGTAAGGTGTGTTACAGTCGTGGGGTTTTGCACAA
>DWON01010641.1:0-10653 GCA_018251015.1 Phocides pigmalion okeechobee
TGGAGGCGACCATCTTAGTACTCAAGAGTAGGAACGCATCCGCGTCCATCCTTAAATAGAACTTCTGTTCTATTTGATATTGGACGTGGTTGTACATGGGCTGCAGTGACCACTTAACATCAGGTGGCCTGTACACTCGTTTCGTACTCATTCACAATAAAAAGAAAAATATGTGTGTGTGTGTGTGTGTGCGCGCGATAGAGATACCTGTAAATATACATGCGTACAAATGCAGTTATTTAGTCCATTCTCGATACGCACGAGGGATATGGCGGTCTGAACGTCGTTCCGCGGGTCAGCGTGCCCCGGGGCGGGCCCGCTACCGTACATCATTACCGGGATAAGACCGCTACAACCAATATTGCTCTTTATGCTCCGATCGAACAGATACATGACGATAATGATAATTTGCCGTTTATTCATGTTTATTAAAGCTTCACTAGAGCTATAAGATTAAGTATAAAATATATCAAAAGAGGTTGCAAAGAATTTATATTTACTCTTTCCTACTTTTATGAATTCATATTTCTTTCAAATGTATTTTTACTTGTATCCATATTGTAATGTATTACTTAATTCTAATTTAATACAGATTAGATTTCAATTATTGTTGTTGTTAAAATTAAATAAATAAATCAATCAAAAAATATGATAAAAATAAACATTTGAAAAAAAAACTATCTACTAATCTAATCTACCCTTAAGGATAGTGTTTTCAAAGGAGATTCAATTTCTTTTGTCTTTTTTTAATACCTGTTCATTTGTTAAAGTAACATAAACACGACACAAATGTCTTTCTTAAAACTTTATATAATAAAATTAAACTAAACCATTTAAATTGGAGTCCGTCCCTGTGCGACATAGGGCCAAGACTGCTGGCTGTATTCCCGCGTCAAATAAATCGCAATTCTCTGCTGGAATATCCAGTCCACATCACAGAAATTTCTCGTTAAACTAATTATAAAACATTACTTATTAATCTGAAATAGTTATATTTCTACTGACTAAGCCCTAATTAGCCGTTCTTTCGATGTAACGTAGGCACATCGAAGTAACCTAGATTCCGGCTTTGGACAAAGGAACTATCTCGATACTTTCGCACCCAAGTTAACACCATGTAGTTCATTAATGCTAAAGTTCCTAGAATTGTTAACGCCTACAAAGTATTTTGTGGTTCCCCAAGCTTTGCGTAAAAGTTCGTTCTGCCAAAGGCGGTATCGCAAACACCTGTCGTAACTCAAGCAAGAAGCGATTAAGCAAGGTATCAATAAAATCGCTTTACAAAGATTGACATATTGTTAATATTTTAGACGAAATAAACCATTACTCAACGACATTGTATCATTAAAAATGTGAATTATAACTTATGAAGGCGTAATGACTTATTTTTAATTTTTTTTTTTAATTTATAAAAATAATATAAAATATTTATTTATTTTTCTCCCTTTTCGTAAAATTATAGTGAGACGACGATGACGCCCACCGCCGTTATAATCTGTGGTGAAGGAATTCTTGTTGTGTGGTTGGAGAGATTCGGTAGCCGGCTACACTTACTAGCGAAGCTAACATCTGAGATCTTATGAGTAGCGACATATCTATACACGACGTGTGGTAGGATTTTAGTCTTGTTTGAGAATGAACGTAGAATTCTGCTGGCTGCAGCGACTTATTATAAATGAGCCCCCTAGATGTCCAACGGTTGATGGGTTACAACGCTTATTTAACGGTCCTCATGCTCGCATGAGCATCGCTACTCTTCTTATTTTAAAAAATATGTGTTTTATATATATGTATTTTTTTATTGTGAAAGAATAAGAAACGGGCATACAGGCCACCTGATGTTAAGTCGTCACTGCAGCCCATGGACATCCACGTCCAGTATCAAATAGAACAGAAGTTCTATTTAAGGATGGACGCGAATGCATTCCTACTCCTGAGGACTAAGATGGTCGCCTTCAATGTGTAACCGGCAACCACACCTCCCCAACCGAAACACAATGCATGGATGCTCTAACGGCTCTACCACCTTTAAAATCTTATATACTAAGTTTAAACTAGCATCGTCATCATTATATCAGCCTCTTGCCGTCCACTGCTGGGCATAAGGCTAAGACAGTGCAGTCATTTCATATTATTTCAAGTTTTTTTTATCAAAAACTAGAAAAAAAACACATTTATCTTCATAAATCTGATTCAGAATATATCGGAGATCAAACGATACGACAAGTGCCTTATATATTTAGGTATTTTGTATTGAATGTTGTTCGTTACGTCGTTAATTTATCAGTTCAACTACGTGTACACAATAACTTCGTAACAGCTCAGCTGTCGAATCAAAACACTTGTTTTGATCCAAGAATTCAAACGCAGATCGGAACGATAATTTACATACATTACGAATCAGATATTGAACATGTCTCCCTTGAGTTGCGATTATAATTTTGTTTGACTTGTTTTAGAATGGGGCGCCCTCTGTACTAAGCAATTGTAATTTACAAGTATGTAGACCATAGAGTAAAAAATACCTAGAAGTGGTATGCAAACGTGGTATATGGCGCTTTTTTTACAGCGATCGTGGAATATACAAAGTCGAGCTTTTGAAGTCGGCAGTTTATTGACGTTCAGAAGAGTTCTGTAATGAATCTAGTTTTAATAAAAATGTTTTGATTTGATTTGTAAGTAGCAAACGGGCATGCAGTCCAACTGAGAGTATATGGTGAACAAATATCATGAAACGCTAAACGAGGTGGCAAAGAAGCATGCAGTTCAACTGATGATTCTAGGTAACTGTCCTCCATAAATATCTGTAATTAATGCCAAATCGGGTTAAAGAATTAATCTATTTCAGTAATAGATGCATTCCTATACCTGAGGACTAAGCATTTGGGCTACAACGATTATTTAACATCAGCTGATTGTCAGGTTTACTGTCTTCACCATGCTCAAGTCGTCATCATTTTGTCATGTATAAAAAATTGATAAGGCGTCAAAGCCTCCGGAGTGGAACCACGAAATTGTACCACCATAAATCATACCTTAGAAATCTTAAGTATTAGATTAAATTTCAAGATAAACGCCTACTTATATACGTATATACTTATATACAATATGTATCTATTTCGAATAACATGTTATAAGGACTCTTAATATGATGACTTAAAACATACTTTTGTCGTGTAAGAGGTAGTCATGATTAACGATGTTTAGCTGCTGATATTTTCAACCTGTTGCACGGCTGAACTACGATGGTGCGGAGGAAACTGTTAACAGATGCTAGTGATGCTTATTATAAAATTATTTCAAAAAAGAAAACTGATTATTTATCTAATTTACTTAAAATTTAAACATGATTCAATCCTGTAGTTGTAAGAAAGGACCCTTGCCCAGCCGTGAGATATTTACAAGTTGTAGCTAACATATTAGAGATTTCGATACAATTTGTAATCCTATGGTACAAACCTTATTCACTATTCTCACCAAATTTGCTCTCTGTTATTTCTATAATACAAGATGTCCTGATTTTCAATTATGTTATGTTGAATCATCAAAGAGAACTTGAATGGTATATTCGGAAACAAGAAACCCCGTTTTCATGAACAATTTAACTAATAACTTCTGTACGTTGTTATATTATAATTCCTTCTTTATGTTGTAAGGTATCTTTGTAGGACGAAACTAATTTTAGAAATTTTACGTTCTATAAATTGAAGTCTCTTTTAATAAGAATCGAATGGTTGGTATTGGCTTTTGTTTCTACTCTTTCGCTCTCTCTATTCAACTTTATCTCCCTCTCCCTCTCCCTCTCCCTCTCTATTTCTCACTCCCTTTGCCCCGCCTTTTTATCCCTCCGTCTCTATCCCTTTCCCATTCATTTCCGCTCGCTTCCTCCCTATCTCTCTTCCCCGTTCTCTTTCTCTCTCTCTCTCTCTCTCTATCTATCTATCTCCATCTCCCTCTCTCTTTAGTTCAATAATCCGATTTCGTTTACGACGAGTTATGAATGCGGCGACTTCCATGTTTACAATAATTCTCTGCCTTAAGTTTTCATCCATAACGAATATTCTTGATTACCAAGAATATCCCGTGTGTCTGTCTGTCTGCAGCGCCACACCAATGGACATTCAATTATATTTAAATGACTTGTAAATTCTATTTATTTTTGTGTTGTTTTAATTGTGAATAAATCACAATTTTATTTGATTTAATACGTAATTTTTAGTTGTTTCTTATTAAAATTTAATTTACAAGGCTTTGGCTAATCGCTGTTATCGTTTAAATATTTTTAAATACATATCAGTCAATCAAGATAGTATTCTACCTAGTATTGGAATAGATGGCTGTGTAGGTGGTTATCTTCAAATGTTTATTTTGATTTATATATTCGCCTTTAATTCATATTTTCAGTCGATTTTTCGCAATCAAAACTGCAGAATTCATTATAACACTATTAACTGACTTCTTGTCACATTTTGAACCAATAAAATAGACAAATGTTTTTATTTCCAATGTATTGAAAGCTCTCCATTGATACGTTAGCTTTGATATCCAAAGACAATTCTTAACAATACGTAACCCTAATCTTTTACCAACCAAAACACCTTGGCAATTTGAAAACCTAAACAATAGCGACCCTATTTCAAGGGGTGCGGGTTCGACGACCTCTCGAGGTGTGAAGGGAACAGTTACTGAAAGACGCGATAAGGGCTTGTTATTTTAGTTATAAGATCTTACTTATCAGTTATGTATCGTCTTCATTAACATAAAAACAAAGAAAGATAAATATGTAAAAGTGTAACTTTATATTCATTGATAATAAAACCTTTTTATCATTATCAATATGGAAATTCAAACCAATGCTTTGATAATAATTTAATTGAACTACTATTTGTTACATTTATTTCATAGTGTAACGGGTACTCGCGATTAACGAATTATAATTGCGGATATTTCGAACCAGTTGCATGATTCGTGGTCACGGCTACTGAATACAACTATATAGAAACTAAAACAACTATATTTTGGATAAAAACATACCTGTGTGTGATATGGAACTCAAAAATTAAAACTAACTGAACGTAGAAAAAATAATCTACCTATATAATAACTTACATAAATCATATTACATTTTAAGTTTGATAATATACAAAAATGTATAACAATAATATATGATTTATTTCATTGCTAGTAGAAACATCTAGTGGGGAGGTACCAACGTCGTCCTCTTAATCCGCCGTAAAGCAATTCTTATGTTTCCCTCTGAGAGCTACGATTACCGGATTCATTTACAAGCGAAGCGACCATCTTAGTCCTCAAGATTAACGACGCGTATACGTGTGAATTCAAAAGATTTTCAGAATTGCAGCGACCACTGGCCTGCACGATCGTTTGCTATTCTTAATAAATACTAAAATATGTACTTTAAAAAAAATAAGTAGATTGGATCTAGACTAAAACATTTAAGAGGATGTTAAATACTTTATCTTCCTCAAGTATCTAATTTGAATCACTCCACCCAGTCAGGGTAAACTAAGCGTAGTGCAATCTCACTGGAACTTCAGTAAGTCTGATACTATTTGTAACCGCCAAGCTGCCTGAAAGTCTAGATTTCTAGATCCACTTCGCGAATCTGCGAGATTGATCCTTACATTAGCATAGCGGAAATAGTGGAGTTATTCAAGCAGATAACAGTAGATAAAAATACTCAGTATTAAATATGTGACTTCATTTATAAAATAAATGAAGATTTGCGAAGACTTATGTTATTTTTATACCTATAAAACACATCTGAAAATACTTCTATATGTACTTATTATTATACCTTCCACATCTATTCGCTATTACCAAGGGTTAACTTATAGATATTGCCATTAAGCATTAAGATCGCCTTTTTTATTATTTTTTTAAAGTTTGCAATAAACTGTAAATAAATAATTAAATAATATTTTGAAAAGATTATAAACGTCTCATATGAATACACTGAAATAAATAAATAAATATTCAATTTGGTTATTTAGAAAAATATAAATAAATCTCATGTGAATACACAGTCATTAAGAAATAATTAAACATGACATCGAATTCACGGAGATAAATAAATTATTTTGTTGATTATGTGAATACACAGAAATAAATAAGTATTGAAACGAATTATTTTAAAAAGATTACAAGTCCCATGTGAATACCTTTCAGATAGACATTTACGTCAACATTAAATAAATCCTCCGCTTAACCGTTAATCAGTTTTCATAATAGAATAGAATCCAGTGTATACGAGTATTCAAAACCACGAATGTTAATGGAACATATTCAAAGCGTAAATAAATTAAATTATCGTGTAACTACCGATTTGCTCCTATCTGTAACTAGACCCTTTAAATTATTAATGACGTAATAATATACAAAACGATGTTACCAAACATGTTGCTTGGTACTGAATAATAATTTGTGCCCTCAAATTCCATTATAGAAAGTTTCGTGTTTTGTTATATTAATATTAAATGTTTAGACGCACTGGACTATGTTATTACAAATCAAACGCTGACTCCCTAGTGAATAAACACAAATTTATATGTAAAGACTAGCTAAACTTTTAAGGTGCGAGAACTATAGTTCGACGGGAGGTACCACCGCCGCCCTCATAATCCGCCGTGAAGCATTACTTGTGTTTCGGTTGGTGAGGTGTGGTTGCGGGCTATACTTTGAAGCGAAGTGACCATCTTAGTCCTCAGGAGTAGCAGCGCATTTATGTTAGAGTTCAGATAGGATTTCAGTAATGTTTGTGCTTATACAGAGATGTCTATGGGCTGCGACTACTTACCGTCAGGTGGCTTGCATGCTCGTTTGCTACTCTTCTCACTAAAAAAAACTAGCGTTCTCTGCGGACGTTGTCCCGCTCTGAAAAAAAGTCTATTTATATTTTGCAGAATGTATGCCAGGATCTACAGATCCAAGTTCGGAAATATCAGCTTTGCATCCGATTCCAATGCCACCTATTGGGTCTAATTGAGAATCTAAATCATACTGGGATCCACCTGAAGACACACAATGAATTTCATTCAAATCAGTCCAGCCGTTTCAGAGTTCAGTGGTTCAGTGGAGATCAGATGGAGTTCACATGCAGAGAAAAACATATCTTTAAAGATATTTAAATAGTATCAGTTTTTTTACGAAAATTCATACTAGTCGTAATATGTATAGTGTTGTATATTATTCTCTTCACCTTTTCCTATCTTCATAGTGCATGCATAGAAATACATATATACCATTATAAATGGTGGTAGCGGATTTTTTCAAAGTAGTTTTGACAATAACTCAGTATATAATGAGAGTAAGGTGATTGTCAAACCCAGAGATCAACGCACACGCACAGATATTTTTCAGAAAGGTTATGTAAGAAAGGAATTTTGGAAATATCACCTTTAAAGGGGTAAAATAAATATTGAAATACAATATGAAATTTGGCCAATTAGGTAGGATTTGGATTTTGCGACTTTCAATAAAAGACGAAATAATAATTTTATCAGTTTTTGGAAAATTTACCCCGGAGGATTTATTACGACTTATTCTGTTATACCGCCATGCATTTTAGCTGCTGTCACTATCTCCTTAGCTTGTGAATACGCCATATATTTAATTACTATACCGATTCCCAACATTGCAAGTCTTAGTAAATGATCAAATTAATATGTTTATTAGTTCTAGAAAATCTATCTCTGAGTATGTAAAATATGGATTAAATATTTGTTTGCGAGGGAGTAATAACTATATGATGATGGTAATGTAATATCGACTTCTATGTGAGCAAAGGCATAGGTAAATTCTTGTATAGAATAAAAGACCGGAAGTGATATTGAAGGAATCCACGTTCGTTGTTAACGACTGAAACATGGCGCCGGAAAGGATTGTTACAGGCTCCCACCGTTAACCCGAAGAGGCCTTTAGGGAGTTTCTGCGTGCATTTTTAATATAAAAATCGACGTGTGTTTTCTACGCTAGATTTTTATAACAAATTGAGTAAAATAATTGGTTGCCATCAAACTATTACTGGCCCATTTCTGGGCACAGTTTACTTCTCAGAACGCAAGGTTAGGTCAAAAAATTTGGATTGGTAAACTTTACTATAAAGCTAGATAAATTTGGATTAGTAAAAACACATTTTTGATATCCTCACGATGGTTTTTTTCCACCAGCAAGCGATAAATTACTTGTAATACGTACATAAAATTAAATAGTTAGGACTAAAGAGAATCAAAGCATCTTCGATGGACATCAGGTAAAATTTCAGATCCTATACGATGTTGGTAATGGCATTCACAGGGCAAACGTGGGCACTTACCTTCAGGATGCATGCTCCTTTGCTATTTTGCCCTTATAATCCGCCGTAAAGCATTACTTGTGTTTCAGTTGGAGAGGTGCGATTGCCGGTTACACTTTGAAGCGAGGCAACCATCTTAGTCCTCAGGAGTAGCAATGTATCTACGTTCGAGCTCAGATAGGATTCTAGTCGTGTTCGTGGTGGTACATGGATGACTATGGGCTGCGACTAGTTAACATCAGGTGGTTTGCATGCTCGTTTGCTACTCTTTTCACATAAAACGATTTGTTTTTGGACATTTAGCGGAAGTGAGTAGCTATTCTAGATGCCAAACTTATACCGCCATTTACGGGAACTGAGTTCCAGGTACCACACGTTTAAGGAAAGTAGAAAACTAGTTACTTGCATTGTCATCCAATAACTATTTAAACTTTATATCATTTTCAAAAAGCTGACCAACTTTTATCGACTCGATTATGACGTCATGAAATAACCATTTTAAAACTGAAATTTAAATTGCTCGTTTGCATTTTAACTCAATTTTTGGAAGTTACTTCAGTTTGGAGATGACTTGGGTATTTTTGATCTTAGATATAAATGAAAAACTTTAAGTTAAAAAGTCATTCAGGAATTGAAGTCCTGTTCAGTCCTCTTTGGGATTAACTGTGGATGAAGATGGGAATTTTAGTCGTACATAGATAAGTTACTCATGAAAATTGAAACAGTGGCAATATCACTAACCGAATAGCACTCTCCAATCGAAACACAAAACTTACTTTACGGATTATGAGATTGTTACCACCATCAGTAAAACTATGATTCTGCACCTTTTTTTGTTTTGGATTTTGAAATGATCAACTGATCCCCTCTGCTCAGGGTTGGGACAAAAGTGTATGTCAGAATTTACTTACTACAACCACACCGTTCTTTGTTCAGTAGTTTTTTTATGCAAGCATGCAAGCCACCTAATGTTAAGTAGTCGCATCCCATAGACATCCACGTACAACCACAAACACGACCGAAATCTTATCTGAGCTCGAACATCAATATGTTGCTGCTCCTGATGACTAAAACGGTCGCCTCGCTTCAAAGTAATGCTTTAGTGCGGATTATGAGGGCAGCAGAAGTACCTCCCCGGTCAAACTATATGTCCTTTAAAAGTTCTGTTACGTTATTAGCCTTTGGTGGCTAAGATTGTAATTAGATACTCCTACGATCTTCTAATAACCAATTCATCCATACGAACCCTTCCCTATTGTATTCTTTATACGTCATCAAGCTTATCACTCGATGGTATAATCCATAACTGCATATCATAACTGCCCCCTCGAAGCGGGATAAAGCATTGTATTTTAACAATACAACAGTATTCCAGTAGGAACATTAAAAACATAAGCACGCAACTGCCCCTCCGTCTACTGAACCCTAATGCGGAATCCTGAGGGAGTCAAAGATTCGGGAACAGAAGGGTCATTCGAATATAACAGTCACGCGTGTCGAGATCAAATACGCTCAAATTTGTATGTGTAACGCATCAAAGGATTTCGATTTTTTGCTCATGAGTCGAATGACTTTGCAAAATGAACTATCCATCAATCTACATTACGCCTTTAATACTGAACTCAATACATCAACGTGCTTCTATATATAAATATATTTTTTTAATATTTACTGAAATCAAGTGCAAACAATCCAATATGATAGATTTCTGAATATTGAAAAATAAATATCCGAAATATTCTCCTTACTTTTAAGACCGATGGAAACACCTCGAATCAATTATATCATTTCTACTTTATATATTTAGTAATCGCGGCATTTTCAAATAATGTAAACATTATTCGTAAATCATATTTTTATAAGAGGTAGGTAAAGGAAGCATTAAAACAAAGTAATATTGTCTATCCAGATCAAGATGAATATTTCATTGACATTAATGCCATTATGATAATGGACAGTAAATTTTAATTTTGATTTTCATAATTTATTATATTTTTTAATTTAAAATTTATTTTTATTATGTTTTTGTTTACTTTTAAAACAGGGAAGTCTAATATATATTATTAATAAATATTATGATCATATTATAAATAAAATTAAAAGATCACAAATGTTCATTTCTTAACTTAGCCAGTTCTATTCCGCATTCTATTCTTCTGAAAATTTTTTTTTTCTTTTAATTAAAAAGAAACCTTTATTTTTTGCCAGCAATACACCATATTTATAAAATAAGACAAGAGTGTTAGTTGCATATTTAAATCATAAATATATATTTTCCTCTTAGTTTACTTTCAATTGCTTTTCAGATCTTTAATTACTAATAACATGTTGGGAAAGCT
>DWON01010642.1:0-10653 GCA_018251015.1 Phocides pigmalion okeechobee
ATCAATATCCTATATAGAAAAGGATTTATAAAGAAATTCTAGTGCATACGAGTAAATATTCCCGAATACTAAGATAGAATACTTCCAAAAAGGCAATTTTCCTTATCACCCCTTAAACCAGAACATAGCAATGCTGCACTGCTGATAAAGGCAGAAGTTTCTTAGCTTTCATACTCATTACGATCAGGATTTAGATCATTGTGGTTTATATATTTGTCAATTAAAATAATATATAAAATAATATAATATAAAAGGATAAATGGGTCTCAGTAACACTAAGCTATGTTTTTCTGAAACTATTTTATAAAGAATACGTGTTATATTAAAAAAGTTTTTGTTTATTTCAACAATTTGTAACTCAACTGATTTCGTTTAAATTTCATATATAAATGTAAGATTAACTTGTGGTTTATTTTGATTCCAATATGAGGTTCCTATGGGATAGTTTACGACATTTCTTTTGATTAAATGTTTGTGCGCTGTAAGCCAAATAAAGTAACGAGAGTATAAATATACATACTTACGACCTCAGTCAGACGGACCTGTTTGCGTTTGGATATCAGAGTCTACGGGATGCAGCAACTGTTTCAAAACTTGTGGCCATTCAGTATAAAAATGTAAATGTATGATGTGACTGTATTTATTGTGTTGTTTCCGATTATATTACTTTCTTTCTTCCTTGCGACTAAAATCGTGTTCTACCGCTACTATTACTACTGCATCACTAGTTCTAGCGGTGCGGCTGCAGCTTATTTATTGTTCTTCCTATTGAGCAACATGTTATCCAGTACTTTCTTTAGTGGATGTGTAATATGCGTAGAGTACGTAGAATAGAGTAGCGAGAATAGGGAAGGATATAGGTAACCGAAGACATGCAATTTGTTTGTCAAGATCTACTTATTTATCTTTAGATTTCTCTATCCTCGAGTTCAAACTTTAGAGTAATCAATACGAAGGGTAGGAATAAGAAGGGTATTTTTAGTAAATGGAAATTGGTCCATTCCATCTATTTTTCTTTAAATTAAATTTATAAAATTGTTAGCTCTAAAGGATCTAGATTTTCGAGAATCGAATCATTTTATAAAGTATATTTATTTTTAACAAATTGAAGTCTTCTATTCCAGTTTATAATCTGTCTCGGTAGAACAGAAGAAATTAAAGCATGTGATTACGTGTAGTTTTCCTGCCATTAATGTATGTGTACTATGTTCAGGGGTTCCCCGTTATCTAAAGTTTCACAATCAGTGTTACTAGCTATCAGGCTACGTACGTATGTTCACGGCTTTAAATACGTTCTTATATTATTTTTAATTCTTATTTAGTTGCAACATGGCGACTTTTCAACAAATACATATAATATAATATCTACTAACTGTATATTTTTTATTTATTTATCACTGTATCTACTGATTATAATATAATTACAGTTGTAGTACGAACAATCCAAATAATAGCATTCATCATACGGAGCCAAAGAACCCGTAGGAGAGGAAACTTTCAAAAACGTAATATGCTTATACTTGAGGAAGTGGCGAAAAACAGTACCCAGTAGTTACGAATATTGTTACTCTTAGTGACCAGTTCTGGAGAATTACATGAAATCAGGTCCAGTGTGGTGCTCTGAACATATCTATTCAGTTGGAGAAAAAATTGAAGGATTGATTTGAAAAAATACTACGCAATGACCAAACAACTTAAATGTTTATTTTCATCACAATTTCTATGACATTATTAGAATAGTAACATGATATATTTTAACAAGTACCTATACGTGTTAACTCAAAAATACAATAAATTGATATAATAGCCTTACATAACTACTTCTAATTTAATTTAATTTACAATTATATATGCTTATATTTATACATTTTAATGTTAATTATCACGTGGTTTTGTTACCCTAATATACCCCGTGTACCTACAGTAACAGAAGCAGCTAAAACAGGATCACAATGGTGACGCCGTCCTGAAATAAAATTGCCTCGAATGCTTCAATTAATCATAATAAAAATATAATATGTAGGGACTGACTGATGTAAAATGCACATAACTTTGGTAATTTTAATATTTTGCTAGAACATTTTTATTAACATTAAAGGTACAAATTCCATCCGCCTTATAGTAAAAAATGTCTTTCAATTTTTTCTTGGGCGCGATTCTATTTTTTGCTATAGAATAACTTTATATCGTATGTTAAATTAAATTTAAATAATGAAATTACAATTATATGGAATTTACATAAGTCAGTCAGAAGTTGTTCACCTGTATAACGTTTACAATCGACCTAATTCAGGTTACTTAGATGGCAATTTCAAGTGGTACTGTGAGAAGTTTGAATTAAGCAATAATTGTGTACTCTTTGTCCGGTTCGATCCATAGTCGTAATTATTATTCTGTAAACAGCTGCCCAAAGTTTTATATTCCAACCATATTTTACATATTTAAATAAATAATACCTAAGTTAATCTTTATCATTGTAGTATTTAGTCAAAATATTGTTTCAAAGACCCTATTTTTAAAGGACGTAATTCATTATAGAGATCTATCCTCTTATGCATAATAATACATGCTATGTTGAATTACATGTATTTAAGGAAAATCATGAAAATCTGAGGAATACGAAAAAGTAATCCTGCGGTCCTTATAATGTGTTATCACATTTGTGTGACAACTTTCTGTGTTGTGTCGTTAAATTATAATTTGCTGATTTAAATGCAAATTAATAAAGTATTTTCAACATTTTTTAATTTCATAATGACACATTGTTATATAATCCATATTCGGTAGCTGATTGGGAAAATTACGAATATGAATCAAATCTGTTGTCCGGGTCACGTTTTAATAGACCCTTTGCTTAAAAATCTTGTCAGATGACATTGTACCCAACTGAATCGTGAATTAGTAAAATTTAACATGTAATCTAATTCTCTCTAATTCCGCTAATGTAGCGTGAGTATAATGTCAGACATTGAAACTTTGTTATTTCATTATTAATTCTACATACATTAGTAAATTGTCACCTTGACTAAGATATTATTTATATATATTTACTATTAATTTGAACAAGAATTGATCTATGTACCTATAATGTGCGAAGAATGTAACAATTAAATTTCAAATATTTATTTCTTTCAATACATTTCCTATTACTATCCTAATTAAAACATACCAATGGGTAACACACACTTAAATATCTAGTATTTATTTATAAGCTTACAAATGAATAATTAATTTATTTGATCTATATGCCTTACAGTAGGAATGAATTTGCTACCATTCGAATTGTTACGTAAATAATAATAACAAATTCAAATAAAAAAATTCAGATACATTTAGTTATTAATTTCTATACATGAAAAACGCAACATTATCATATATGTACGTGTTAATGAATAAAAATAAGATTCAATTTCAAATCAATTATTCGTATCTGCCAATGAGCAGTATAATTTATGTTAACACAGATATATTTTGCTATGAACAATTTTCATACTTACAGGATCCAATACTTGAGAACCTATTAGTAAGCAATCTATGTATATTCAACTTTAATTTTTTTGGTACAATTATAATTTTGATAACCATAAATAGTACAAACGAAATTCTTCCACCACCTTTAGATAAAGTTAAATTGTGTTTAAGGTTTACATTTAGAAGCACACGTATTTATATTAAATTATATTGTACGTCTTTCGATTTTAAATAAAAATAATTTCAATTAACTAACAATAATATTTATTAGGGATATTTAAGGGTATCAGCATTCATAATAAGTTTATTTTTATTATACGTAAAAACATTTCCTGAAAAGTACTGGTTATTGTCGGAGTCACATGACAAATAAAACGTAGCTAAATACTGAAGACAAAGCGAGTAATTATTATTGAAAATATCAAACACAGATGTTTTTATTCATTCATAACGATCAACAATAAGATGTCCCGAAGCGCTTTATTAGTTAACGATTTCATTATATAAATTTTTACTTCAGATAATATTGTATAATTTTTACATTTCTATATTAGTACTTTTAAAAAGTAAATGTTTTGTAGTTTAACGTCGTTTTTTAAAATATTAAGCTATAGTAGATTTCGTGTTCTATTAAAGTTTCTGTTCAGGACCTCTTTCACTTGGGCAAACTTTAATGTAAATGTAATATTACACCTTCAGATCGATCCAGAAGTTGGGCGTAGTAGCCGCAGTCTATCACTAGACGCAGTAACTCTACTAACAATATCCGAAAATATAAAAATGCTGGTCACTTCGCCACACTTTATGATTTAAAAGGTTATCGTAAACTTTTTGTCAATTATCTAGATGTTCGATTGAAAAGGCAGAACTTTGCTGATAAATAAAGAAACGTATCAACTTATGCACCTTATGTTATAGAACATAAGGCAAACAGTGTAAGGACACATTTCCTGTTAATCATAAGGTAAGTAAGGTATTTCGTCGTTGGAGATCAATCAGATTTAACATGTTGATCGTTTGAATGTGACAAGTATATATTGTCAGAAACCTTTTTGAGTAAGATTTGTACTTGTATTTAGAACTCGCTTCTATTTGTATAATTCTTAATTAATGCATCTGTTACTGTTTATGTGCATAAAGCGATTTTTTAGTAATAGCCCATGATGCTAAATGAGGATTTACTCGAGCGTCATAGGGACTAATTTTATTTTGATGATTATCGCGCAAAAAGAAACCTGATGGGTAGAGCGTTCGTAAGATTTCAAAAATGTAAATAATTTGTCGTATTGGAATTCGAGTATTTCAATACGACAAATTAATTTATCATCAGATATTCATTAAATTTACTGTATAATTTTCCACGTATCTCGGATATCCGAGGAATGTTAATCTGTCGGTTTGCATGAGGGTGGTTATACTGAAGGGTTGAAAATGAGAGAAAAATTCAAGCGCGTTAGATATTAAAAAAGGTTAAGTGAGTCTGAAAAAGCTCTCATTGAAAATACTGATGATTTTGACGTGACACAAACAGGTGGCACACTGGAATATGTAAAGTAAAAATCATCATTTTACCGTTTTTTAAGTGTATATGTTTCATAAAAATAAACTATGTAAAACTGTCTATCTTTGTACTAATAACGTAAGATTCATCACTAAACTTTTTCTAAACTTCCTCCGAAAGGCCAAGGCATAGTATATATTAGGTATAAGGCTACAAACGCGCATACGCTCTGTCGAGACGAAAAAACTGAGAGGAAAGTGCAAGAGAGAGAGTGAGTGAAATCGGCAAAAAATACTACTTTTATTTTAAAGGCACACGAGAACGTCAATGTGTAGATGTCAAGTTTGTGATACTCTTACGTACTTAAGTTACGCTCAAATCGTTAAATCTTTGAAATTCTTGCTTTTCAGTATTTAATGACCTTAGGTTATCGGACACACTCGAGTATTACTAACGATCGATTTTATTTACTATTCTGATCGGCTGCCCTACACGCCCAACTCTTTATTAAGGGCGCATATACTTAATAAGACGCAAAGCCCCGAATTTTCTCATTGCATCATGTTTTAAATTTTACAAGTAAGTTTGTAAATTTACATTAATGCCAAGTTAGTAAAGCCTAAAATGTGAATTCTAAATGATACGTGACGCGTGTATTTACTAATTATGAAATAAAATTATAAAAAGTAGCATTAGCTATACTCATTAGAGTTAAAACCACCATTCTTGTTACTTATTTTTGTAAAGTGTGACACTATGTCTGTACTTTTTAAAATACCAGTAAAAACGTTTTATTTTAGAGATATAAATTCTTTTTGCACGATAACGTTTTAAAGGCATGTCTTATCTACCGACTATCTGTTTTACGCACATTCACCGTAACAGAAATATAAATAGATCTAATTAAATTCGAGAATATATTACGATTACAGATCGTGGTTTGTACCTAACAAATGAATGTATGGCAAAGTAAAGATATTATAATATATGTCTAGATACCATTTTGTGAAACAAATAAGATATGTAAATTCGTTTGATTTCGGATACGCGTACGCTCTAATTACTTCTCTAAGTGGGCGTACAAGACCATATATAACACTAACAGAAAAATTAATAGTTAATAAAAATACAGTTCGAAAGTCGACAGTATTTTCAGGACCAATCTAGACACATACATATCTTGGGCGGGCGCGGGCGGCTGACCGTCGAGATTCGATCTACAAGTGCGTGATAATGATTTCATCATCTATCTCATCCTTCTCGTCGTCCTCTTCTTCCGGCTGCTTCGCTGCCTCTGCCTCGGCGATTGGGTTCTCTGCGAGCTTCTTTTGGCGGCGGACCTAAAAATATACAACGTCTCATGAAATGTTAAGTATGTAAATTGGGTAAAATATAAATTCGTAATTCCGATGTCTTCGTATCCAGAAATCGAAGTCTGATCTCAATTCATGACAGATCAATAATGCTACTACATATTTTATGCCGGTTACAAGATTCTAGTTGGTCAGAGGAATTGTTTATTTACTTAGGGTTACCACACTAAAACACACAAACTGGACTTTTTGCTCTATAACCAAAAACTATTTTTGAACTATCTTTTTTATGTGATAAAAGTAGTAAACGAGCATGCAAACCACCTGATGTTAAGTTGTCGCAGCAACCACGTACAACCACAAACACGACGATGGAAATTCTATCTGAGCACGAACGTAGGTACGTTGCTACACCTGAGGACTAAGATGGTTGTTTCGCTTCGAAGTGTAGCCGGCAACCACACCTCTCCAACCAAAACACAAATAATGCGTCACGGCGGAATATGGAGGCAGCAGTGGTACCTTCCCAGTCGAACTATAGTTCTCCCACGTTTATAAAGTCTAAAGTAATTGAGACACGTGTGATACCTCGTTTTTCCTGTACTTTAATGCATTGTGTTCTAAATCTATACAATTGTAAATCTTACGTATCTTGCAAGTTCTGTCATCATCGATTAGATACTAATGTCTTTGCGATCAACAGCAGCGAGGTAATTGCGTAGATAATTAACTAAGATTAGTGTCAATGATTTTTCCAAGAAAATAATAGGTACAACGTTGAATACAAAGGTCTTTGATTAATAATGCATCTATAATTGTTATTAACTGTTTAGTACATTTGAATCTTTCTGGCAGTAAAGAGCCGATGCCAATGACGGTTTTAGCTTACTATGCAATGCTATTCATTACCTATTTTTAATCTATGAAGAGCAACAAGCGAGGCCACGTGGTATTAAGATGTAGCTAAGCCCATGGATATTTACATGCAACCACAAGCAAGATTGAGGTTGCTTTTAAGACTGAGATGGTCGCATTACGTACAACCGTACCTGACAACCGAAACACAAGCGTTACTCCCAGTTGGAACTATCTACCACCACTCCAAATAACTTGGAGAGGCCCAGCATACTCTCGTTGCGTTGCTCCAATGCACATTGATTATATTTCAGGTTTCATTATTAGTTAGTGGTCAAAACACGTAATAAAACAAATAAAAGTGTTATAAGAACTTATGGCAGTTATAGCGGGGAAATACAGAATAAAGCCAGGACGGGTACTATACATGACGTATGCGATATGTTGCACACTCTCGACTTATACGATAATTATCGAACGCCTGATCTATAGGCGTTTTAAATTTATAATTTATGAATCAGTGGTGGACAGATAAGCACACATTTAGGTAAATTAGACTTATTATCACAACGGTATCAATATAGGTAGTGTAGTAAATATTCTACTTGTCTCCAAACTACTTTTTAAATATATGTAAACAGTTAATTTTCTATATTCTTCTGTCGCAAAAATAGCTTTGCTTGCATAAAATTGCTTAATATTATATCTTAGAAATATTTTCGTATCAACAGACTATATCTTCTTGGCTGTTATCTTCTAAGCGACAGGAACGCCAACGCCACGCCAACGCGAACGCCAGTTATCATAAGATGTCATTTATAGCTGTTTTAACAATTATATAAAAAATCTCACCTTTCTCATGTGCAATAGTTCCACAACAATGTACCCGGAGACACCAATGATCAGCACCACCATCATGACGTAGAGCTTCATTCTGGCGCAAAGATGAGTGGAGTATGCATATACCACTACGAATCCAGCACTTTCCCATAGTTTAAAATTAGAGAAGGCGGCTTCCTTATTACGCCTGAAGAGTACTCCATAAAGGCCTGGAAAAGAAATGTGGATATGCTTATGTTTGTTACAATATTCTACATTTAAAATAGGATTTAACCAGGAACATTCTGTTGAATAGGCAGTTGCAGCATATATTTGTGTTTACTTTTTTTTTACTGGACCAATATCGGTCACGATAATTTTTTTGGAAACCAATATTCCTTTTTTTAAGAACATTAAGAAATATTTTCCGATTAAGATTTAAGAAGCATCGTCCCATATAGTCCAAGTCAGTTAGCCCATGGGTGGATAAACATAGATCTACAATGTAATGCGACAAGTACAGTCGAATTTAGTTGGCGGGGTTGATTATAAATAAATATTTCTATTATATTCTGTTTGTTTTTAAACTTAAAATGTGAAACAGCTCGAACAAAACGTGGTTTCAGTTTATTTTGACAATTATAACTTCTAAAAACAAATTGCTTGTACTTTTTATACCGTTTAAAACTTCATCGACAGTTCGGGAAATATGATTAAACTTAAATTATAGTTTTTGTGACAGTTTTTACTTACTATTATTCAAAATTTATGCACCAAATCTCAAATTAATAATTTGACATCCTTAATATACCTAATTGTATTTAAATGTAGTCCAACTTGGCTAATGTGAAACATATATGTATATACATTCTTACTGAAATAAACATCTCTGTGTAGTCATTACATAAAAAACAATTATTTGCCACCAACAATAGTTTTTAAATAACCATGAAAAGGACTATCTGACACGTTGGAGGATAAAAAATACATGTGTGTTTTTATCGAATAATTACTTATATATTTTACATAAAAGTATCTACTTAATTTGAAGTAAATTGTATATAGCATACTTATTATTCACATTCATACAAAGTGCAAAGTCGTGATCAAAAGTTTTTATATCAGAACAATATTGGATTGAACAACAATTCTGTCAACATTGAAAGCAAATAAAAATAGTAAAATACGAGTATATTACGTTGCTTTACGCCTTGGACGGAAATGTCAAGCGCTTAAACAATTTCCACGAACCCTTACGTTCTATTTAATATTATGGTTCCACTTCAATTTGTGGTCATATTCTCCAATAGCAATTTACAGTTATTGCACATAAGGCAAGGTATTGCCTTATGCCTAATTGAGCAGATTGATGTATTCGTTTATTTTTTAAGTATAACGATTTTCAGTACACTACTCGTACATACAGACCAGCGACGATAGCAAGGGATCAAAAACATTATGGGATGTTTTGTTAATTGCTGGAATTAATAAAAACTTCAAAACTGTATTGTAGAATTTATTTATAAATAATAAGTGGTAGCCAGACAATACTATCATTAATAAAATATAATTGATATCATATCTTGTGACGGTGATATATGTAGTTTCGTAACATTGCCAAAACAGATAAATTTGTTGTTTTATTTTGTGCAAATGACAATATTGGTGATATCACTGCCGTAATATTGTATCAAACGTTCTAGGAACGCTATACAACAGATAATTAGGCACTTGTTTGTAGCAGAAGAAAAACGATAAAAACGTGCTTTTGTAAAGCGCACGTGACTTCTGTGTTCGTGAAAATGATTTGAGCTATTTACGATAGTACTGGCGATGATAATAGTACCTGACGATAGTCATATTTACTTGCAATTATTTTGGTGATATATAAATGAATGAAAACCGTCAGTCATATGTAAAAAACAGAGATATAAAATGTTTATTACCATCAATTGAAATAAAACAAACGATTTATTTGATAATTACCTAAAAAATATGAGAAAATTGTACCTAATTAGTACAAAGGTACATCACAGATTTTTTACCACTAATATAAAAATACCGAGGTTAATATCGTTAGAAATGACTAGAAGAGATATTCATTTCATAATTCGTCGTTTTTTACAGATGATTTGCAATAATTGCAAAATATTGACGATACATTAAATATTCTTATTTTGAAGATGACGTCAGATATTAAGGCGAAAGGCAACGCCAGATTACAGAAGCGAAACGAATTTTGTGATTATGTGCATTAATTACTTGTTATAGTTTTATGGTTACGTTTGGCACAGACGTCAAAGTATGATTAACATGAACCGTGCGCGCAATCGATGACGAAATTGTTGAATTTGAGGTAAAACTGGTAAAAGTGAACGTTGGAATCCGGAAAGAGATGTGGTCTAGATTAAATTAACCGTGAGTTTCGATGGTGACGTGAGGAGCATTCGTAACCGTGAGACGCGTGTCTTTACTGTATCGATGTAACTGTTCATGGCCATGAGTATTTAAGAATTTCGTTATGTTAGGGATCCACAGTCACTTTTGAAAACCGTCACTCGCGTCTCAGTCGCGATATTTCTCTGTATCTACTACACACACTTCTATAACTTATTATGTGAAACGTTAATTGGATTAATATATGGATGTATATATAAGTATGTGTTTATATATATATATATATATATATACACA
>DWON01010643.1:0-10652 GCA_018251015.1 Phocides pigmalion okeechobee
GATGTGGAACGAACTTCCTTCCGAGGTATTTCCTGAACGCTATGACATGGGGCTCTTCAAGAAAGGTGTAAAGAGAGTCTCTCAGGTGTTGCAAATGTCCATAGGCGACGGTGACTACTTCCCATCAGGTGGCCCGTCTGCCTTACCTCCGGCTAAAATATATAAAAAAAGGCTACCTCATGGTAAGTATTAGCTGACCATAGACATTCACACACAACCTCAAATAGTAGATAGCAAAGTCTTATCTGAGCACTAATGTCAATGCGTTAAGACTCCTGAAAATTTAGATGGTCACCTCGCTTTTCAATGTAGCCGGGAAATTTTATTATTTTTGGAAGTTATGTGTTGAAGGTACGACCTTGTTATCAATCGATCTGATTAAGCAAGGGGCTCGTAAGTCAGTAACCATTCAATACGTATATGTAATCAAATTTGAACTTAATTAACATTTGATTGAGTTAGCGGGTAACTCACGAAGCCGTAGTAGAAACCTCGGCGTGTTTGACTCAGTAATTAACTTTAGCTTGTGGTTTGCTGCCCATTTTGTATGTTTCTATTATTTGGTGGACGATCGATTCAGGCCTAAAAGCTCTTTCGGCCAGTGTTTTGTGGGAAATTGGGTTGTAATCGTGTTGCTTCCTTTTTTAATTTAAAAACTACTTTAAAGATAATTGTAAGAAAAATGCAAAGAGTTATTTTTTGTTTCGATAGTTTCATTCAAAGTAGGTAACTAAATAAACAGGTACACAACATTGTATTTTTTCATAGCTCCGCACTACAAGGTTATTGTATCGAGGGTCCGACGGACATACAAATGGACACATACATTCGGATCTAGGAAACAAATCTAAATTTATCATTTCCGGGAATCGAATCATTCTGCATGTCGTTTCAGTAAAACGATCATTGGGCCACACGGCTTGTCAAGATCGTATATTTTTATGAAATTAATGTAGCAATCGAACCAGCTGAAGTGGTTGCTCAGGGATATCTGAATTCAAATCCAAATAAGTTTCCTGAAATCAGTCGCAGGTGCGTTGGTAACTCCCGTAGAACTAATTAAAATAGCTATAGGAGGTCCTAGGACGTGTAGGGAGCTAGATATACAGTTTCAATTATCGAGCGGGGCTGGCGCATGCGCCCTCACACCGAGCGTCGTATAGAACTATCCGTAAATACCTAGTATTAATACTTCTTGTATATAAATAGTTTATTGAAATACATTTTCTCTATAAGTATAAAAGATATGTGAAGTAATAAAATGGTTTACGCTGTGTTTCGATGTAATAAGGTTGACTAAGGAAGATTATTTGTCAAATTAAAGTTAGTCAAATTCTGAATTGTAGCTTGTATCTAAACATGAAATAAATAGTTACTGATAGTCGTAGAATTTGATGTGACAGAGGACAAACAAAGCAACCGGTTATGGTTGCTTTGGATAAATGACAATTATTTAAACGGTGTCGGAGGATCTTGCATTAGAAAACATTCGAAAGAAAGCATAAGCATGATGATGATGAAGCATAATTCTAGACGTATTTACTGATTAGTTGACGCATTTTGTGATAATATAAGGTTTGATAGAATTTAATTTTAGTAACTATGTGATAAGGTGATTATATTAAGGTAAAATATGATTTATTTCAGAATAAGCTATTAAGATCGTCTAACAGTATCTAGAAATAGATTTATATTAACTACATACATATAAATCGACATTTCGATGAAATTTATGTCAGTCACATTACACATAGTCCTAATATTTCCTTATCTTTGACCTTGGTGTGAGCTGACACGAGTCTACATATTTTAGAATAGAGCAACGCTCCTTAATAAAAAGATGAAAATGATTTTTTGAGCAACGTTCGCAAAATCCTACGAATATTCGGGGCGTGTATATATAAAATTATTCGCAAGGTGGCGAAGAAGAGCGGAGGTAGGAAATATTTGATTATGAAGCGCTCGGCCAAATTTGTCGCCCGGGGCCGCGCAATTTATTAGCATCGAGACGGTGCCCACCTAAATAAAGTATTATCATTTCCTCACCCGCCTTGCTCACAATACAAATTGTTTAAAGCGCTTCCAAGGGAAAACCGACCCTGGCTCCATCCGACACGTCTCAATACCTATCGGTTGGTTTTATAAAACAAAAAATGACAAGTTTAAAAAGAATACTTGAAAATTATTCTTACGCGTTAGGTGTCATAGTCGAAAATTGAGAGGTGTGCTCGAGAGAGCCGCCGAGAAGAGTGCGACTTGCAGTGGTAATATGACGCAAAGGGTTTCTTTTCGGGACGTGAATTTTTAATGGCGTCAAAGAAGGGCCGTATTGAAATTCTTTGGATGAATTGTTCCTTACTTCGCGAGCCGAATCGTGCGTGTAATTGGTGCCATTATGCTTAAACATATTGTCGATACTACAAAGGGTACGTCTGGTGTGGCTCGATACGATACAATATGAAAATCATTATTCCGTTTCACTTTACGCCAATTTAACAATCAATTTACAAATCAAAAATCACTTTAGGTGTAAAATAAATGACTTTCCGCTAAAGGGACGCCTTGGATTGGCAATTTGTTTGAAAACGAGGACACGTTAATGGTTAAACACTGTGTTTATTTTGTTGGCTTCACAGTTGCCTTCGTGAATAATATATTAAATGCTAAATTTTGATATGAGCTTAATTTGATATGAGCTTAATTATTAAATGCTAAATTTTGATATGATGATACATTCAATTTAAAGGTGATAGATTATCAATTCTGAGAAGTTTTTCTTTTAGTCCTCGGGAAAAGCATTGAAACTATGATCGCTTAAAGTGGTAGTCATGTTTAGTATAGATTTTTACAATTCTCTATGGATGACAGGTGGGCTGCATGCTTTTTTTATCAAGTGCTTCATAAAAATACACTTTTAAATATATTTAGTTTGTATGGTAAAGTATACATATATCAGTCACTCTAAACTCCTATATCGACGCATGATTTTAAAATAAAATGAAGACAATCAGACATGCATTGATATTTACTTCTTGAGACTAAGTGGAACGCCTCAAAGTAAAACAGTTTTACCAATAGGTGTGGCGGTGAGCCGCAACAGACGAACGTAATAATACCTGAGGACTTTTAATGTAAATTGATAAACTGTACAGAGGCGAAGGACGGGCGTTGTTATTAATAAACTGTAATCAATTTAGCGAAACGACTGCCATTATAACTATAAATTGAAAGGATAAACCGAACAATAGTAGCTGCCAAGTCGTCATCGTGTCGTCCTCGGCGCGACTCCAATCGAATTACGTTGTTATGAAGGCTTTTCAATTTGTACGTTTCTGGACAATGTTTACGAAATAGATAACGTTTCAAGTCGTTTTCAATGTTGAATCATTGACATTTAAGATAATGGAGTTGTTGTATTTTCATTACGAAAGCAATAATTACGTCGTCTGTTATTTTTATTTAAGATAATAAATAAGAGCGAAGCGCTTACAGCGATCTTTATTATCATCTTTACTTTGATACTAGGTTTCAGTTTGCTTCATTTCGCTATTACTAGTAAGTGTAAACTGTTAAATTCAAGCAGAGTACTCAAACAGAATGTTCTACTTATACATTATAATTATTTCAATATAGACAATAATCCTATAAGTGATGTAGGCATTTAGATAACTCTGTTTAAAAAAGAAAATCGCAACAACAGACTAGTGTGACAGTTTCTTATTTTAAGCAAATGATTCCAACTAAATACAGTCACGTTAAAATTGACTCAGATGATTACATAATTATTAGTTTGTATAAAGAAAAAATGAGAAGAGGATAAATGAACAAGTGTTTTCATATGTTTATATTTTATATTATTTATTTTTTTTAAACACGTTTTTGGCTATAATGGTTCATATATGGACATTAAATTCTTTCCTTGACTACGCTCAGAATAGTGGAGTAGTTCCGACTATAGCACTAAAATATTATAATCCCAATTTTTAATAAACTCAAAAGAAAGTATAATACGCAGTAAAAATTCTGCTCAAGCCCCTCAAAATCTAGCACATTCCTCAAATTTACGCAGCATTCTCATTGTCAGCTAGATTGTTTTGATAATCAAAAAAAGGTAATAAGCAAGAAATTTCACTTGGGCTTAATTAGGATTTCCGTGCGTGGGACGGCGCCGCGCTCCTGAATTAAGGAGGATGCTTTCTCTTCAATAACACCATAAATAAAGCTTTAATACGCAAAAAAATAATTGACTACCACACAGTTAGAAATCTTACGTATGACAAATTAGTAACGAATGTTCCAATGAAGTAATCAAATTTATATTAGTTATGAAACTTACACGGCTATGTAAAGTCAATCGTGAAGGAAGCTTATAAACCAGAAGTAAGAATACCGTAAGAATGGTAACGACTACATAAAACTTCAGTTTCAGTTTCAGACTTCATCGTAAGTTTCATGAACTAAGACTTCTGACGCCACTGCCAAATATATTGAAAAAGAGACAACATTGTTTCTAAAACAAAATAAACACCAATCCACGTTTAATATGTGCAGATTATTTGTGTGTCAATAATCACCTATAGCTTAGGAAAACGGAATTTTCTGCAGTTTAGTACCCACTTTTACTATCTTAATGATCCACTTTGCAGCATTCTACGAGGAAACGTTTTGTTTCAGAGAAATACTCGGTGAAGTAGTGGCGACGAGCGACTGCTGGTAAGAGGTCGTTGCGACCCTTGGTCGCAGGATCCGCCTCATTGCAGAAATGCAGAAAGCTAAGGAGGATGAAATCCTTTGCGTAATATTGAAATGGGAAAAATTGTATTGTGGCATCGAAAGCAAAGATTTTTATTAAGTACACTACGATTCACATAGCTCTGGGTTAAAGTCCCAATCGCTATTTTAACTACGAAGTGTGAGCAATTTATTTTGTTATATAAAAGCTGTGTAATGCTACTGTGTTCTAATGGGAGAACTGAGGCTGTAACGCAAAGCTGTTTGCTAAATATATACAAATAATACTTTGTATGGCCAATATGCTCAGAGAAATGCAGCTCTTGGATTGTTGAAGAGATCGATGAAGCTAGGTGGTGGTTGGTGGTGGTTTTTTTCAAATTTCCGCTCTTCCAGACATATTTATAACATCTTTTATTTTCAGTAGTAGTGGAAGTCGTGCCCACGCCGAGCGACGTAGTCCTGAGATGACAGGGTGCCACTGTGTTAACACGAGGAGCATTCTAACGTCCTGCCTTCACTTCAAGGTATCCACGTCATGCCGTCAGGCCGCTTGCCGTTACGTGCAAGACCATTTGGGTCTTAACGAGCCGGCACATTGACGGTACCAAGAGCCCTCTGAATGGATCTTTGTCGCTTGATGTGACAGATGATCACCACTGCGTTGACAGGAAAGACCCTGATATCCAAAGCCATCCATGTTTCTACACCGAAAATACAGCTATGAGGTTCTACAGCCAAAAGTATTATTTTGGAAGTTATTTTATGTAAAAGACAAATTCAGAAGGTAAACAAAAGATAATATTTTTTTGTCTTCTGGTTTTTCCTATGCTATCATCCCTTTTCTTTTTTGGAATAATAATAATCGTCATGTATGTCACAAAGGCATACATGTACCATGACATTCATGGAGCAGCGGCGGCGCCGCGCAGTCTGCCGCGCCGCCGCGTTTCCACATTTAATGCCAGGCTAATTGATGCATGGTCCGGTACCGCACACAGTTCTGCGAACGCTTCATATACCACTTTTTGCATCGCCAAGTGGCAAATGATCACGCGATTCGATTAACGCTGAACGAGGGGTGCACTAATTGGAACCGATTTTTTTATCAAGAGCGTAGGCTCGTGTTTGACCGTTATCTCGTGGGAAGCGATTAGTGTTGCCAGGTCTGATGTAGCTAATTTCGGGACAGGATTTTAGTACTCTTTTTTGACACGTATTAAAAAATCATTTTTTTTTCATAACTTTTGCAATCAAATTGTATCTTTCTCAAAATATGCTTAACAGTTGCGATTGTTCGCATTGCGTCTATCGTTTGTAAAAATGGAACATTTGTCTAGCATATTAAGATTTATCGGGACACCTGGCAACTCCAGATATCATATACGTAAGTATGTATTACGGCATATGCCGTATGCACGCCTACACGATTCCGATATATTTTATTCAACGTAAAATTATTTATATGACTGCAGCTATTATATTATGTTTTAATAGAGATGCAGAGTTCTAGTACTTACGTTGTAGGACTCTTAGTTTCTAGCTTAACACTAAATTAATGTATACTAAACAAGGATATAAAATTAATTTTTAATTTGTTTGATGTCTATTTTTATATTATAATATAGAAAAAAGAATATACTGTTAATTATTATGTTTTAATTACTTCATGTCTCATAAATGATTTTGTAAATCATACAAATTATTTGATTAATATTACCCTAATAAAAATGCTTTTGACTTTCATTATAGGTCAATGTAATGGCTACATAGTATCAATATCATCCAATAATCACAATAGCTACATCGTATATAATTGAATACAGCCGTAAGAAGGTTTATAGTATACGTAATAAGGTAGGGTACGTTGCAGTAATATGGCGTGTAATCTTCAACTTAACTTTTACTTTATGACTTTCTCTCTTTAACGTTACATTTCGTCCGTACTTTTATAGCTGAACTAAAAAACTAACGGTTATCGGAGAGCGGCCGGCGACGTCCGCCGTTGCACTATTGATCGCTGGAACAAGGGCCCATAAACTTTTACGGCGAAAGTCATATAACGCCGTAATAGCACGTCAGCAACCGAAAACTGACGGAAGAAAACGGGAGGCTCGCCGTAATATATACTTAGAGGCTGTTAACATAAATTGGATATAAACTCATTTTGCCGAAATCATTGTTAGCGGTCGTGTTTACACAATTTAATGGCTATAATTCCGTTCAAAGGGAAATGGAGACATAAAATAAATTGCCATTGCCGGAAAGGTATTAATAAAAAATTATGGCATTTGTCGGAGGTACAATCGACACGGAAATTGGTTGAGGCGAGTGGCGAGCGGCGAGCTGCGAGCGGCAAACGACCGCGTCCTCGTATGCCCTCGAGGATCGCCTTCCAATCTGCAATATTAGAATATTGATATGATGATGGCATCCAATATGTTTGCTTTTTACCTGACAAACCTGCAAACAGAAACAAAATTCACATAAGAGTAATTTTATTATTTTACCCATTTTACTGGTAGCTTGTTGTAATATAAATGTGTCAAACATTATCATGACAATTTGGAACAATACTTACACTATGGAGCTAGAGGGTTCTTCGATTTTTAAATAATTATTCAGGTGCGCTTTATTAAAAATGAATAAAAGGCTATAATAATTTTGGAAGTGAACGGCACCATTTGGATGGTAAGTGTACCTGACATAATTACAGGGGTTGTATTTGATTGCGCGGACGTGACTACCTGCTGCCCCCTGCGGTTTCAAAATGTGTTTTGAATTTATTTTCATTTCGTGACATATGTAAATAAAATAAAATTACGTTAGCTTTAGAATTTACCACGATAAGGAATATCGAATGGGAAGTTGTATTCATAAAATGTTTATCACAGGTTCTGGAAGCAAGATTCTGTGATTTATAGTGTGCCTGTTTATTATGAAGTCATTATCTGCCTATAATATTCTCTATTGTTCAACAAAGGGGATAGAAATGGTCTTTAGTAGAGAAACCGAATAACAACTGGCTTACCGATCTAGGTATTTGGAAATGAGTATGAGACTTCTTCTTAAAATTTGATGAACCATGATATACTATGAAAATATCGGTAATTCCATGCACCAATGGACAAATGTAATAAAATCAAATCAAATATTTGCGATCTTTCATAGATACGTACTCATACTAACGAAGTACCTACAAATCGCTCCCAGTTTTTAAGAGCAGCAATCGCAAGTCAAGGTTCCAGGTACACAAAGGGCAGCCAACTACGAAACTACAACTTGAAGGCGTTGTCAGAGGTAATCATCATAAAGCTGCTGCAGCTTTGCGTCGGCAGAGCGCGGCGCGCGGCGCGGGGAACAAAGGCGCATGACGGCGGCGACAATGGCGCATTGTTCGCGTAATGACGTGTTTAGCGTCACGTGCGTGACGCCCGCATTGTCACGCCGGCAAGCTTATCCTTTATCCTTTGGCTGACTTACATTGATGATAGGAACGGGAAAATGGAAGCTGCATTCCAGGCGTATGCACTTTTGGTTTGATGCAAAAAATGGCTAACAGACCAAATTTAGCACTCTTTAACTGAGTATCGTAATGTATGTATTGCATCGCAAATTTGACTGAAGGAAGTTTATTTTACGTGTTCTGCATGCACCGTGTGAATCGTGCAGGAAGGCTCTGGCTCTGTCTACGAAGATTGTACTGTAATGTTGTTAAGTTACCTATACGTTACAAAAGGGGGACACGTGTCAATATGTTTATTGCAGTAATCCCTACACGGGCAGAATAAAATTATAATTTCTGACTCTTAGACCTTTATCTTATTAAAGCGCTGTACAAAAACTGCTATTGGACTAAGATTTTTTAGAAAAGCATTCTTTGGAGAATGTGGAATATTGGAGCTAAAGGGCATTAAGTTTTATTTAACTTTAAAATTTTCTTTTTAATACAAACATACGTTAAGTTGTTCTGTACAGAGATACGGTGGACCTTCAATCTGTTTTTTTTAATTAAGTCCTGTTCTTCATAGAGTTAATTTAAAGTGTCTTATTGATATCAGGTGGACTGCATGCGCCTTTCTTATTTCTAATAAAGACAAAAAAGGATATAAATTTAAATTTCTGCGTAACCCCCTGTAGCGACGTCCGCCCAATCGAGACTTACCCCTATAATCATGTCAGGTGCAGTTTATTAGGGTGGCTCTACAGTCGTGATTGTAAAATCGATCGAACAAATTAAGTATAGGTACTTCTACTAGTTATTTCCTCAACATACATAAATCGAATTGTTTAACACGAGAACAACATCGATATTTCTTTTAATCCTGTTATAAAACGGTATGATAGCATATTTGTATTATTACTATATTCTGTACGTAGGGTAAGGATTATAAAAAATTTTGTTTGTTCTCTGAGACATTCTGAGACATTGAGCTTTGTAGATGGTCTATAGTCCATCAACAACGCATTACTGCCTTTCTTCTGGGCATAAGTCTCGCACATAAAAAGAGTTAGGTCATAGTCCACTACCAACGTAAGAAAGAACTTTCAGTTTCCAGGTTTCCTCACGACGATTACCTTCACCGTCAGAGAATGACTAATGTCTAATGCATGTAACTTCGAAAAATCCGAAGTGCGTGCCAGGAATTCTAACCCCGGACGCCCGTTTGAGAGATTGGAATTTCAACTACTAGGTTATCATTGCATTATTTCAGTTGAACCGGCTGTAAATACAATTAATGGCGGCATTCCATGGCGTTTTCCAGTAATTGTTTCGTGGCGCGGCAGCACGCTGCTTGTTGTTCAGCCGTGATATACACTACACGCTAGTGACACACACGCTTGTAACACGATAAGCGTCGTGGGGTTGTCTGTTGAATGTTTAATGGGTTTTTGTGTTTGACGGGTTCGTGTAAGTGGGTTTGAAAATGATATCACAAGATGTTTGGGTAATCGCTGTGGTATTAATGAAGTTGGCTTATGGATTTTATTCTCAATTTTCTTTGAATGGGTTGCAATTTGAGCTAAGTTTGCCAATATTTTTATTTCATTATTTTTCACAGTATTCGTATAGCAGTATAGTATCTATAGTATTGTTCCCAACAAAGGTATGCTGTCAAAAATAAAATATTTTCGACAATTTCAAAGATTTTTCTCGAAAAACAAAAGAGTTCATAAATGTTATAAAATGAAAGTCTTTATTTTTTCGTTTTTTAAGCATAAAATAAGAAAGTGCAAGAGTAGCTAATAATTTAATATAAAGCAATTACCTTATATTAGCTAATAGCACAGTTAAATATTAAATACGATAAAACTGTCGATAGAGTCCTAAGGTGCAGGCACATCTGTAGAACAATCCTATTTTCGCAGTGGCTGTCAGTGCGTCAGCCCTGGTTACTTCGTATCGGAGATGATCGCTCATTTGACGGATGCACCCTTCACCCCGGCAGCCCCATACAGCCCGTCTCTCCCCGCCCCTTGCCCGCACTTAGCACCCTCTCTAAGTAAAGTTTCGAACATTACCCGTAACGTGTAAACATTATTCTTTGTTTGCCTATAACCCTTCCTATGTCCAGCTGCTGGGCATAATTGGTAGATTCTTGAAACGTGTCCACCGCTGCCCCAATACGGATAAGTTATACATAAGTGTTGCTGGCGACGCCTCTGGAGTTGCAAATATCCATTTTTTTTTTATTGTGAAAGAGTAAGAAACGGGCATGTAGGCCACCTGATGTAAAGTGGTCACTGCAGCCCATGGACAACCACGTCCAATCTCAAGTAGAACAGAAGTTCTATTTAAGGATGGACACGGACGCGTTCCTACTCTTGAGGACTAAGATGGTGGCCTCCAATAATGTGTATCGGGCAACCACACCTCCCCAACCGAAACACAATACATGAAGAACATGTTGCTTTACGGC
>DWON01010644.1:0-10650 GCA_018251015.1 Phocides pigmalion okeechobee
CCTTAAATAGAACTTCTGTTCTATTTGAGATTGGACGTGGTTGTCCGTGGGCTGCAGTGACCACTTAACATCAGGTGACCTGCATGCCCGTTTCTTACTCTTTCCAAATAAAAAAAAATCTTCTTAATGTTAACTTAAAAGTTAAAAGTAGTTTACCTATATTTTTTCAAAATTTGTGATTGTGTACTAGCCACACATTTTAAAATCAAATATACGCAAAAATCCTCATTGTCTTTATATGCCCCTACTCTTTTAAGAACCGATATGCATAACCTGACTCAGATTACGTAACATTACTTACATCATTAAAAAACATCTTACCGCATAAAATAAATTCAAAATCATGAAACGTAAACTAAAATGAAAAAATAGCGTATTATGAAACTATTGTAATTGTTTCCTTAGAATATAGAATTAACAGATTGGTATTTAAATGTAAAATTGCAGTCGAAAATAAAGTGTCAAATTGATAGGAACTTACATGATGGTAAGATATCCTTATAGCATTTTTATGTAAATAATAAGTCTTGAATCTACAAAAACCAAGCGAGCAATTAGCAGCGAGTTATTAGTAGCGAGCGATTAATTAGTAGCGAGCGAGTAGCGAGTATTTTTGGAAGTGTTTAGTTTTAAACTGTAAAGCCAGTATAATTAATGAACAACTTAAATTTTAATTCCAAGTAGGGCAAAAATCCTATTAAATTTTTTGCTTGAAAGTTCCATCTCAAATAAGACAATTAAATCTTATTTATCAGCTACTTAAGACAACAACACATCACCACGACGTAATGATGTTGCCAAAAGTGAATAAGTCTAAAACCTTCAAAAGCAAATGCATTTAAAGACTCCTTCTACATAATTAAATATTCTACAAACGTCAAAGTTCAGCCAAAAATAATTTTGTAAGCAGTTTGGTTACATAATGTAAGTCGTTTACACTAACTTAACATGTAAGTGACACTAATGCGCTTTACATTTACAGACGTAATTAGTTGTTTCGCTATGGTTTTGTTATTTGCGTCAGTTTTTGCACAAGCGCTGTCAGTATGTCGACATGAATTGATATTTTGTTAAGAACAGTATACGCATGATTTTAAGGTAATCGCGGAATTCATATATGTATATATTTTACTATGTACCAGGTACGTACGATTAACGATTTTTATTTATTTTTATTATAGTTAAGCCGGGGTGCATTCCCAAAGAGGCTGAGACGTCCCCCGATGATAATGATTTTTTATTTTTATTGCCAAAACTTCAAATGAGTCCTCGTGGTCACGGCTAAGCCGAGTTTATGTATATATAATATGACTCCGAATATGTATAAAATAGTTTAGTAGCGAACATTTTCTGTTTCTGTTTTTAGAGCGTGGTTTTTCAATCGGTGTTAGTTTTTTAACTTATTTTTTTATGAGCCCATTTTCCAATTTTCTGTCTGTCTGTAGTTTATCTTTGATTTGCATAAAAATGATAAAATATTCGAGTCATATTCGTTCTTTTTTGGCGGCCGTAAGTCCTCAGCCGAACCGTATAGTTTCAATTAATTATGAACTGATACGACTTAATGGTGAGCAAAAGGTGGAAGAACTATAGTTCGAGCGGGGAGGTCCAACCGCCGCCCTCGAAATTCGCCGTAAAGCATTACTTGTGCTTCGGTTGGAGAGGTGCGGTTGCCGGTTACACTTTCAAGGGAGGGGAACATCTTAGTCCTCACGGGTAGCAAGTGTAGCAACGCATCTACGTGCGAGCTCAGATAGGATTTCAATCATCAATCAATTTGCGTAATGTAAACACAAATTCAACATTTATGATTACCTTATTTGGTGCTCTAAAAAACTGTCATGTCTGAATAAAATGCAACAAACTATTATAATTGGATGTACAGCAAAATTGCGGACTTAAATATTAAAATCATGTTCATCTCGTTAACATAATATCATCAACGAATTCAAGTCATGTTTCATTGCAGAAGTTAAAATGACATGCGAGCAAATTGTACATACTTAACATATTTTATGTACATATATTCTATTATGTACATTTTAATTACAATAATGAAAATCTTAAAACTTATAATAAATCTAAAGGCCGTTCATGCTCATACGGCATATTGCCAACAACACTTGTCGCATATACATATTTAATTTATTTTTAAATATGTTTCTACTTAGTTTTACTTATATTTAGGATTATTTAGTTTTATGGCATTCCATGCTACTTTATGCTACTTTAATAAATTTGATAAATGAAGATTAAAAAATGTACGTAAAATCTATAAAATTAACTTAAAAGTTGTACACTAACGCATACAGCCTCAAACTTGTAACAATTATAAACGATCGACAATTACGCAACGTCCGGCACGGTCTGGAATTGGATGGAAGACCGCCAGTGGTAAAATTTCCTTAGCGACAAAGTTATATAAAGTCGAGCATGATCTGGAATTGAATGGGAGACAGTCTGGAGAATTAGTCTGTCAACCAGTCCACTAAACCTGTCATTGGCGTGATGGGTGGTTTGAGAACATGACTCGCGTGATCACGTATCTTAATATAGTCTTACACACCCTCAGCTGTCGACAGCCCACGCTCAGCGATAAGACTTAACATTACAAAGAACATATTAGGACATTAAAGTAATTTTTGTAGTAATATTTCCAGTTCTTACAAGTTTTTACACAAACAAATATTTTATACTAACATAAACATTTTGATTGGCGTTGCCATAGAGCCAGCTGACATACAGATAATAAATTAGCTAATTAGGCGATGCCATAAAGTCGTGTATAGGCTGACTAGAAAGTTAATTAAAAATATAAACTTTTTCTTTTGGCCTATGTCAATCACATGCAAACAAAAATTTATACGTGGTAGAAATATAGTTCAACCGGGGAGAAACTACCGCTACTTTCATGTTCTCAATTGATGCAATGCTTATGTTTCGATTGAAGATTTAGCCGTAGCCACGAGCCTTGTAACTGGTTCAAAACATCGTCAATCAAAAAACGTTTATAGTGAGTACCTGGTATATACTAAAGTAAAATGAAGATGTCGATTCTGGAAACACAAGTAAGGCGACTCAGTCTTCTAGAAAAGCAACGGAAATATGTACTGTTATATACTAGCCCTGTACTAATAGTATCAACATTCATGAATGTCTCTACCTTTTTAATTTAATTTTAATTCGGTTCTTATCTAACCTTCTTATGTGGTACTTACCCCAATATCGAATGGAGGCTTAATTTTGTTAAATAAATTATATTATTCAGTCTATTTTATAACAAATTGGGTACCAACGTCTCATAATCTGTCGTGAAACAAAAAATATCCTTCAAAATAACGAATAATATTTCGAATCTGTTAATAAGCGACGAATTTATGCTTTATCATACATAAAAAATCAACAGAATTGGCAACTTCATTCTTTATTGAAGTCTATTTATAAAATACAACCAAATGAAGAATTTTTTTGAAGTCTCTTACAAGTATAAATAAGAACAACCGAATAGAATACTTTTTTAAAGTCTATTAAAAATATTAATCGCTTCTCGTTCACCTGCAACCGGTGGTACAATTCGGTTAACCATGTTACTAGGTCACGAAACAACGTTAATGAGACAGCACATGCCCTTGTCACATGAGAAACAAAAGGCATTATATTAAATACACTAGTTAAAATATATATATGCTTCATGTTTCAGGAAATTAAACCGCGAATAAATCAGCATTAAGAGACTATCCGTACTATTATACAAAAGTGAAACATTGCCAATTTGTTTATTATTCGGTTGTGTTTCTTTAAAGCGAAAACGATTGATTGAAAATATCTCCAATTGTGTACACATAGTGCCTGTATCTCTGATCTCACTATAGCCTATGTTTTATCACGTTTTGTTATCTTAGATTTGAACAGTGCCCAAAAATTATAGGTGGTAAAGCCGTTAGAGCTCGCCCGGGGTGGCACCACCGCCACCCTCTTAACCCACTGTAAAGCAACATGTTCTTCATGTATTGTGTTTGGGTTGGAGAGGTGTACTTGCCGGATACACATTATTGGAGGCGACCATCTTAGTCCTCAAGAGTAGGAACGCATCCGCGTCCATCCTTAAATAGAACTTCTGTTCTATTTGAGATTGCACGTGGTTGTCCATGGACTGCAGGGACCACTTATCATCAGGTGACCTGCAGGCCCGTTTCTTACTCTTTCACAATAAAAAAAATATAAGAGTTAATAGTAACTTATACATCATAGGTTAACAACAGTATGTAGTGTACGTATATGTAGGTACGGCTGTATGTATTTAGGTATTCGTGCGTTCGTGCGTGCTAGCGTGCGTACGTGAGTGGATGCATGCGTGCGTATGTACATGCATTCGTGCGTATGTACATGCATGCATGCTTACATGTATCTGTGTGTGTACGTGTATATGTATGTATTTTCTTTTCTATGAAACGTTCTTTTCAACCAACTTCTAAATAATTTATTGAAATGTTAATTAAAAATTTCAATAAAAGTATTTCTTACTTTATAATGCTTATGACGACGGCTATATTTTTTGTTATTTTTTTACCTTTTATTTAAATTTACATACTAAAAAACTCATTTTAATACACCAAATACCTATTAATTAGGATTGGAATACATTTGATAGATCGTAGAACTATAGATCGACGGGGGAGGTACCACCGCCATCTTTATGAAGCAACTTTTGTGTTTCGGTTGGAGAGATGTGGTTGCCGTCTAAACTTTTTTAAGCTTCGCTTTTGCGAGGCTACAATCCTAGTCGAGCTCAGATAGGATTTCTGTCGTATATTTGTGGTTGCACGTGGATACGTGGCAGGTACGTGGTTGTTCGTTTGCTATTTCTTATAAAAATGTAAAATTTAAACATCACGTCGACAGCCCTATCAACCCGGTCGCTGTATAAATCGAGATTTCTAGCGAGTGAAGTGTATCTGGATCGATCTCGTTACAGGGCTTAGTGAGGCGTGACAGAGGGGTCGATACCAAGTGATCGCTCGCCTGCATTTCAATATTAAAATAATAAATATTCATAAAATTTATTGCTTGATCCATTTGCGATCTAACTCGTCTCACAGATCGAGTGGACTGTATGTGAAGAAAGTCTAATTACACTGATAGTCGTAACTGAATTTGAGTCTTGTATATAAAAATACTAGCGACCCGGCCATCTTCATTCAGGTAATAGAGTTTATATTTACTTACATTATTTTTCTTTCTTACATGCATGCAGTCATCATGTAGTTGTCAAAACCAACAATTAAAAACATTACTTCGAACGACGACTGAATTACTATATTGAATTTAACTCTTCAATTTCTCGCTCAATTTACAATAAGAAACTTAGCTTGTTGTGCATCAAAACCTTCCTCAGGAATCACTCTATCTGTTGTTGAAATCTATTGGAAAATTCGTACAATACTTTTTAAGTTTATCGCGATCAGACAGATAAACGCAACGGGAGACTTTGTGTTATAATATTTATAGATATAGATACACATGTTACGTTTGAGCTAGTAAATTATCCACGCGACATTGACACCTAAGCCGCAGCCGGATCTGAAACTAGTACCTAAGGTTATCAGCACAATCAGTCAATACAGTCGTGTGGCCCAGTAGCAGAATCAATCTTGAGGTTTGTGGTTAAACTCGATCACTGATAGCGTCAGACTACTAGCGGTTGGGACGCTGCGTTTATACACGCAAATACTTTAACTTTAATCTTAGAATTAAATACAAACAAAAACAAACACAGAAGGAATCCATTGACTAACAGTCTTCCGACAAACCTGTGCCGTTTGAGCGGAACAGGCTAACAGTTCTAGTACTAACAGTCCATCTTAAGGTCTTAAATTAGCATATGTCACATAAACTCGACTATCTGACGTTGGACTGCAGGCAATGGTAAGTCAATGGCACCTCCAGTTGAGCTCCTGTAACGACTAAAACACACACGTCACAACGTCCCATCGTGTCACGTTACGACGCAATGCGGTGTCGTGTCGTGAGGTTTTAAGTATGTGGAATAAATAGAAAACGAACATGCAGGTCATATCGCCACTAAAGCCCATAGACATTCACGTCCACCTCAAGCAAAATTAAAGTCCAGCCTGACGTGCATAAATGTGTTGCTACTCCTGAAGACTGAGATTGTTGCCTCGCTTGATTGTACCGTATATCTCCAACCGAAATACAAAAACTACTTAACAATGGATTATGTGATCGGTGGTACATCCCCTCGAACTGTTGTTCTACCGATAGCAAATTTGTCCTTGACGTAAGCAATATCGTGACATACACTTTCTACACTCACAGCCAACACATTTTACGTGTCGTGACTTTCATGGGCATATATAAAACGAGAACACAGAATTCCGGAACAGATCTATAATAATCTAGATGTCTCAATCGGGGATCGCAATGGAGGGGAACATTTACAAATGCAAAAGAGGTCAGTATCACTGATCTTTCAACTTTTTCATATAAGAGAACAGCAAACGAGCATGCAAGCCACCTGATGTTTAGTAGTCTCAGCCTAAACATCCATGTACAACCACAAACACGTCCGAAATCCTATCTGAGCTCGAACGCAGATACGTTGCTACTCCTGAGGACTAGATTCGCCTCGCTTCAAAGTGTAGCCGGCTACAGCACATCTCCAACCGAAACACAAGTAATGTATTACAGCGGATTATTAGGGCAGCGGTGGTACCTTCCCAGTCGCAGTTCTCCCACTTCCAAAATTCAACTAGCCGGAGTTGGGTAAAACATAAGTTTAATGTTACACTAATACGATCAGGTATCCACAGACGTTTAAAATGCATAACACGAGTGTATTCGTGACTTTATGAATTACAAAATCATGAAATCTAAGTAAAGATAACATCTGGAAGATGATAATAATTCTGTACACGTTACAAGAACTCGAAGCGATTAAAAAAACAATTGACCAGGTCCTTGACACTAAAACAAAGCAGTTGTTTATAGTTCTTGTTTTTACTCAGACAATAGGATTTTATCACAACCGTGAAGATAGATATTTTATAATTTATATTTATAATTATCATTTTTAATTGCAGTCTTCGTGTTTCATTTTGTTTATTATACAATATGATTGATGATATTGATTATGATAATTATGATGATGATGATAATAATAATCATGATAATGATAAACATTATATTTTTTGCGTGAAAGAGTAACAAACATACATACATGCTCACAAACTTCGCGTTTATATTATTAGTAGGAAAAGATTTTTAAAGGTGGTAGGATTTTAAAGGTCTATAGTTCGACCGGGGAGGTACCGACGCTGCCGTCATAATGCGCCATAAAGCATTACTTGTGTTTCGGTTGGATAGTTGCGGTTGCCGGCTATACTTGGAAGCGAGGCGACCATCTTAGTCCTCAAAAGTAGCAACGTATCTACGTTCGAGCTCAGATAGGATTTTAGTCGTGTTTGTGGTTGTGCGAATACATAACATCAAGTGGTTTGCATGCTCGTTTGCTACCCTTCTCACAGAAAAAAGATTTGTTTAATATTTAAATGCAATAAAACATCTATTTGTAACACTTGTTAAACTCCACTTTGATAAAGAGCAATCTATGATCGGTCACACCGCGCGGTCAATGACCCGACACGAAATCTAACAATTTTCCACTTGGAGTGGCATTTCGAAAACATCTGTCGTTTGCACTCTATGAGACAACTATTATTGCGCCTACATTGCCTTTATTACAATGTCATTAAGTTTATTTTCCTTTACCAGAGTGCCTCAACAATATTGCTTAAGACCTATCTCTGCTTCACTGAATCGTTAAAGCGTTTGACAAACGTAATTTCTTTGTACAGTTACGAACTTTCTGTCAATATTTTATCTGTGCCCATCATTTTCTTCAATCCAAGAAAAATCTTTCAATAATTTTCAGCTTAAAGTTGATTTAACTAATCATCTTGTCCTTCAAATGATTTGATTTTAATTTACGGGTGTATATAAAAATTTAAATGACATTAAACGTTTGCGATATTAATATATTTTTACAGCCTTTATTTGAATCACAAAATTATCGTATTATAATAGTATCGTGAAAGAAGATTCACTTGTACAAGGGGATACAATGTGTGTAGATGGCTAGTTTCTTGCAAAGTGTATGTAAAGCAATTAAAAATTTGGTAAAAATGTTTATCTGTAACAGATTTAATAAATTCAATGAGACCATAATTACGTGAACTGGAAGATTTCACCTTATTTCAATGACGCTCCCGTTGTGGTTTGCCAAAATGTACAACAAAAAATGCGTCAAACTGTAATTTAAAAGCAACTAGGCCAAAGTGTGTCAGGGTTAATAGTTTAATCTTCACAAAAGTGGTAAAAGTAAAGTAAAAGTCTATTGAAATCTCACTTTGGCAAGACCTCAATCTTACAATAATAGTGACCATACATAGCGTGACACATATGAGTAGGTTTAGATTAGTGAAAACGTATGTACATAACTAAAACTTTCAACATGACGTCCTTTTAAACTACGTCAATTTTTTTAACTACATCCGTCGGTACTCCTGTGTATAAACTTAAAGAAAACATGAATGGAGAGAAGTAGATAAAAACGAAAGGAATATATTTATCTGATATAAGAAGATTAAGGTTCTTATATATTTTAGGCAAATTGTGAAAAATTCAATAAAGCATGCAAAAAATTAATGGAATAAGGTATTCACATAAATTTTCCGGAAAGGTAAATATTACAAGTTGCAAAAATGTATTCTAATATTTACGTTTATTTACGTACTTCTAATATTTCAAAACGCTTACCTCGATTTAGTACATTTAGTCATCTTAAAGCTACACGAAAAAGATTAAAATCTATACAAGAAATCCTGAAAAGCTGACAAAGAAAAGTGCGATAGAATATTTATTTTAAAACCTATTTTCTACTTACGCAATGTTTGAAAAAGTGTAGAAATTGACAAAAACTACGCCAACAAAACAGCTACATTCTAATCGGAAACTAAAAACACTTAAACATGACCAAGGCGAATCAGAGAAAAGCCTACTGCCGTTTAGGTATTAATCACTATTTAACTGTACACTTAAATTGTTATTTAAAAAATATTGTAATGAATAGCAAAATATAATTTGGGTTTGTTTCGCTACATTTTGGTGAGAGTAAGTTTAGCCCGTGGCTTCATACAATCTTTCATACCCTATATCACCCCCGTGGAAATAGAATTTCCTAAATTCCTTTCCTAGTACTCACTTACATTATATAATGAACTCCAAGATTTCAGGATTCTATGTTCAGCGGTCACCGTTTTATATCAATTAATCACTGGGTTTGTCGATCATCTAGTTTTTACATATATGTATGTATATACAGGCTATATGATGTTTTTTTTATTATTGTGAAAGAGTAAGAAACGGGCATGCAGGCCACCTGATGTTAAGTCGTCACTACAGCCCATAGACAACCACATCCAATCTCAAATAGAACAGAAGTTCTATTTAAGGAAGGACGCGGATGCGTTCGTACTCTTGAGGACTAAGATGGTCGCCTCCAATAATGTGTGTCCGGCAACCACACCTGCCCAACCATCTTATCTTACACATTATCTTTGGCACTGGTTTTCAAGTATGGAAACATTTTACTCCATTCAATTTCATTTACTTTTTCTTACACCTTTTAAATAAAGCACATTTTCAGTTGTCAGGTATTTTAATAGCGTCTCATATACAATGTTACGGATACTAAGGATTAAAAGTTTATATTTACATTTTTTTAAATTAAAATAACAAAAATCTATGTAATAGATAGTCCTGAGTACCTGGTATATCGTACAATATGATGTTGGTTTCAAATCATATTCTGTCTTGAGTGATATAAACCCGTCTCTACTGAACAAATAATCCTTAGCTCCCTATTAATGCCGCTGCTCTGATCCATATTCATTCATAAGTTTTCTCGAGTGGTCCCCACTCACTTTGATAGCATTTTGCGACCATTTGTAGTCTAAAACCTAGAATAGAAGAGATGCTATCTCTTTGGCAAATTTAATTAAATTCTTTTCTTTTTCATCTTTATTTTTCTTTGCTTGCAAAATGTACGTAGCATAATTAGATAAAGAATTTATATAAACATAAAAGTTTTAATGAAATATCTAATATTATTTAGAATAGTGAATCCTTTAAAACTCATAATAAAAGTCTAAGCTAAACAATCTGACAGGAATGCGTGCCTATGCGGTATGGTGCCAAGAACGCTAGCCGCCTTCCCGTGCTGAATAGCGATCGTAATTCTCTACGCTAGATATGAACCAACGCTCTTCTCACGAAAAATTTAACATGAAAAATGTTTTGCCCCTCTAACCTCATGGACGGTTTCAAAGTCAAAAAACAGAACAACCGTACGACTCGACTGCTAAGTGCAAGTGAATTCAATCTGCTTATACATCATAATATTTAACTCGAAGCTAAATTACCATCATTAATAAAACAAAATAACCAAATCACCAAAAGTATTTATAGCTAAGATAACCGCTTTCTTATTTATTTATTTTTTTATTGTGAAAGAGTAAGAAACGGGCATGCAGGCCACCTGATGGTAAGTGGTCACTGCAGCCCATGGACAAC